>CAUYQU010082513.1:0-52000 GCA_963574635.1 Cheracebus regulus | reverse complement strand
AAATGGTGTTGGGAAAATTGGCTAGCAGTGTACAGAAAGCAGAAACTGGACCCCTTCCTGACACCTTACACTAAAATTAACATCAGATGGGTTAAAGACTTAAACATAAGACCTAACACCATAAAATTTTATGGTACTTTTTAAAAATATAGTTATCTAATACTCAAAATATCCAGTATGTGTGGAGAAATATGTAACAGTATTACATATTATTTAGTTGAAAAGCCTTTGAAGGACGATTTGGCAATATAAACAGACATTTAAATAAGGCATACCATTTATTCCAGCAATTCGTTTTTAGGTATATATTATAATAACATTTCAAATAATTTTTCAAAAGTAAAAGAATTCAGATGATTATAGCATCACTATTTATGATGAGACAGCAGCAAGAAAAACGGTCAACTAAGGCCAGGCACAGTGGTTCACATCTGTAATCCCAGCACTTTAGGGGGCCGACGCAGGTGGATCGCAAAGTCAGGAGAGCAAGACCATCCTGGGCCAACATGGTGAAACCCCGTCTCTACCAAAAATACAAAAAAATTAGCTGAGTGTGGTGGCGCATACCCGTAGTCCCAGCTACTCATGAGGCTAAGGCAGGAGAATCACTTGGACCCGGGGGCAGAGGTTGCGGTGAGCTGAGATGGCACCACTGCTCCAGACTGGCTATGGAGCAAGACTCCGTCTCAAAAAATAAAAAATAAAAAACGGGCACCTACATTTTCATCCTTACCCACAAATTGAGATTATTTGATCACATTTTAAATTGAAACAATTTTTGAGTTTGCCTTCCCCCAAACAGAATTGATGTAATTGGTCTTTATATGAGACTAGAGACTGTAATTTTTGAAAGTTCCCTAAGTAATTTTAGTTTGTAGCCAAAGTTCAGAGGTATGTAAATGTCCATAGTTAAATCAAGAAACAGCATGTGATTTTTAAATTTAATATGAGGTAAATTTATATGTAATTTATTGCTGAGCTATATTTGCAATTAAAAGAACCTGGCACAGATAAGTTGCTCATTTCATAAGAACACTGTTCATATGTATGTGAATATGTGTACGTACACTAACATTTTCATAAAGATTGTTGAAGACTAAGTCTGCAGTTAAAGAAGACAGAAGGAAAAGGGTAGGACCAAATCAAAATAGGAATTGGAAAGTCTGTGCAAGAGGTTGCAGAAAAGGATCTATTCCATCACAAGCTTCATAGAACCACTAATCTACTTTCTGTCTCCAAACATGTGCCTCCTCAGAATTTTAAACAGAATAGTATGGTTGTGGTCTTTGCTTCTGCATTTCAATATTTTGCCTGAAACAAATGCAAACACACAACTACACACACACACACACACACACACACACACGCACGCTCACAAAAAATACATATCTGAATTTTTTGAATAAAATATTTTACTTAAATTTCAAAAGCTTTAATTTATTCATAAAAATTAAAAAAGTGGTGCTGAGTCATAGTGAATGTTTATGTGAGCTTTGAAAGATAAATTGCAATTCATATTTTGGGCACATTAAATCAAATTTGTACACTGGTTTTTCTCAAGGAAATGAAGATAAATTCTACTCTTGTCTATTTGAAATTCTTTTTATGTCAACATTACGAACATGCCTGTGTTTATGTGTGTATGTGTGTTTTTGTGCTATGGGCATGAATTTAATAGTATATTCTTCAAGCCTCCTGGAAATTCCATGAATAAATTAAACCAAAACCCAATATATTTTTTAATATATTTGTTTTAAATATTTTAATAGTATGTATTTATATAAAGCAATTGTCATATTTGATGTAAGTATTATAATAGAGTATAACAAATATATCCCCTAACTGAAGCAATGGCCTACATGATGTACATTTTCATTTGTTGTTTGTATGTTTTTATCCTCTTTTTAAAATTTTCACTGTGAATTGTCAATTTTCAGTGGAGTCTATAGTTGTTTTTCCTGCATTCAGCTTTTATTCAAGAAAATAACAGAGTCACTGCAAATACTTGCCACAGTGCAGTCTACTATATTAGTGTGGATAGGCAAAATTTAGTCATTGAACATGGAATCTTGAAAAGTTCTTCTCCTAGTAAAGCTAAAAACAGCATATCTGGATAACTTTGGCTCTCAAGAGAGGACATGCAATTTAAATATGTGATGGATACACTCAATTTTCATGTTTATTTTCTGCATCTTGTCATTAAACTATATTCTTTTAAAAATTTTGCAGAACATTTATTTTTTAGGATAAAGTGTTATATTTATTGTAATATCTTTTATTATTAAAAATTTATTTGGCCAGTCTTGGTGGCTCACACTAGTAATCCCAGTACTTTTGGAGGCCAAGGCAGGAGGATTGTTTGAGGCCAGGAGTTCAAAAACAGCCTGTACAAGGAAGTGAGATTCTGTCTCCTCAAAAAAAATTTTTTTTAATTAGCTGTGCATGGTGGCACATGTCCAGCTACAAAGGAGATTGAGGTAGAAGGGTCGCTTTAGCCCAGGAGTACCAGGCTGCAGTAAGCTATGATCGTCTACTACACTCCAGCCTGAGTGACAGAATGAGAGTCTGTCTCTAAAAAAAAATATATATATATATATATGTATATTCCTACGTGACAATAATTATATATATTTATGGTATGCATGTGATGCTTTGATCAGTGTATATGTTGTAAGAAGATTCAAAGATACTAATTAAAAATTCCTCACCTCACTAAATTATCATTTAATAATTATTATATATTTCAAAATTGCTAAAATAATAAATTTTTAACATTCTTATAAGATTAATATGCTTAAGCTGCAGAATAAATTATAATACTCAGTAAAATATTGTAATATTCCTTTGTGTATAAATCAGAAGATTAGTAAGTACTTTGCATAATCTATATCATTTATATAAAGTCTAAAAATGATTTACTGTGTCTAAAAATGATTACATTTTATTCAAATGTGTTTGCTTGCCTCATAATTAATACCAGTATTCTCAGAAGGAGGGCATCATCTCTTCATCTTTACATTCCAACGTGCTTCATCAGTGCCAGGCACTTAATTGATGTTCAAAAATCCTCAGATAAATGAATGGATAAATTAATTGATGAATGAATGAATGAATAATATTCCTTAGATAAGATTAATTTATTTTTATACTGCACAAGCATTTTAGCATATTAGAAACACTATCTGAGCAATATTTCTGATTCCAATGAGAGCAATGGGTACATAACTCCTGAAAGATAGGTAACTTTAATAAGTTTTGCTGTCAATATAAAAGTACTAACCCTTTAAGAATTCTTTTGAAAGATTTTCAGCCACAGAAGTATTTGATTGTTTCTCAAGTTCAGTATGCTCTTCTTTTGAAATATGTCATTTGTTCCCATTGGTAATATTCTGCTTTTTTTCCACACACCCTACTTCATTTTTTTAAGAAAGGCTGAACTGAATTGTTTCCCCAAGAATCAATGTCTGCTGTTTTAAATACTGTTTAGCAGTGACGTACTTACACGTACTTAGAATGTATTTCTAGATTTTTCCTCTTGTTTGTTTTCCTGGTATCATTGTTTCCCATTAAATCAGGGTACATTTATATCATTCTATTTTATCTAAATACAATCATATCATACATCAAATATGTTCATCATATTTCATTTCTAACTTCTAATCGATTCAAGTGTCACAGTATTTTTACTGAACTATTTCCATCAAATCTTTCCATGCTGATTATTCACCTGAATATACCATAATGTGCTATATATATATTCTTGTTTTCTATCAACCTTTCTCTTTTTGAATTTTTAAGCACAGCATAGAAGCTTCATTTGATTAAATGACTTCAACATGACTATAGTTTAAACTTAAACTTTTCATGGCAAACTTCTGGTAGTACGGATTTTAAGTTAAATACAAGTGCTATTATATTAATGCAGTTTATTAGTAGAAAACACATGGAAACAGGAAATATTAAAGCATTGGGTGAAAATGAAATATTAGGCATTTAAGATATTTATTTACAGTGCAAAATCCCTTCTTGATCTGGCTGATATGTTAGTGAAAGCAATGTGAATACATTTAATTATATATATATATATATGCACACACACACACACACATCTACATAAAATTATATATGTGTGTTATATATATAACACATTGGATTCAGCTATTCAAAGTTCTGACTCAGAAATTCAAGTTATTTTATTTAATGGCCATGATTGCTGAAGAAGACAATTAAGAAGGATATGGAGGGTAGGTGAGGGGGCTCACACCTGTAATCCCAGCACTTTGGGAGGCTAAGATGGGCAGATTATTTGAGCCCAAGAGTTCAAGACCAGCCTGGGCAACATGACAAAAGCCCATCTCTACAAAAAATATAAAAATTAGCCAGGCACCATAATGTAAACTTGTGATCCCAGCTACTCAGGAAAGCTGAGGTGAGGAGGACTTCTTGAGCCTGGGAGGCCAAGGCTGCAGTGAGCTGTGATCCTGCCACTCTGGAGGACATAGCAAGACCCTGTCTCAAAAAATATAAATAAAGAAAAAGATGCCGTGGGATGGTTTGACTGTATCCTTACCCAAGTCTCATTTTGAATTGTATTCCCACAATTCCATGTGTCAAAGGAGGAACCTGGTGGGAGGGGACTGAATTTTGGTGCTGGGTCTTTCCTACACTGCTCTTGTAATACTGAATGAGTCTCATGAGATCTGATCATTTTAAAAATGGAAGTTTCCCTGGGCAAGCTCTTTTTTTTTTTTTTTTTGCCTGCTGCTATCCATATAAGATGTGACTTGCTCCTCCTTGCCTTCTATCATAATTGTGAGGCCTCCTCAGCCATGTGGAACTGTAAGTTCATTAAACCTCTTTTTCTTCTCCGTCTTGGGTACATCTTTATCAGCAGCATGAAAATGTACTAATACAGTAAATTGGTCAAGGTAGTGGGGGTGTTGCTGAAAAGATACCTGGAACTGAGTAACGGGCAGAGGCTGAAAGTTTGGAGGGCTCAGAAGACAGGAAAATGTGGGAAAGTTTGGAACTTCCTAGAGACTTGTTGAATGGCTTTGCCTAAAATGCTGATAGTGATGTGAACAACAAAGTCCAGGTTTAGGTGGTCTCAGATCAAGATGAGGAACTTGTTGGAAACTGAAGGAACGGTGACACTTGTTATGTTTTAGCAAAGAGACTGGCAGCATTTTGCTCCTGCCCTAGAGATTTGTGAAACTTTGAAATTGAGAGAGATGATTTAGGGTATCTGAGAGAAGAAAGTTCTAAGCAGCAAACCTTTCAAGAGTTGACTTGGGTGCTCTTAAAAGCATTCAGTTTTAAAAGGGACACAAAGAATAAAAGTTTGGAAAACTTGCACACTGACAACGTGATAGAAAAGAAAAACCCATTTTCTGAGGAGAAATTCATGCCAGCTGCAGAAATTTGCATAAGTAATCAGCAGCTAACTGTTAATCCCCAAGAAAATAGGGAAAATGTTTTCACAGCATGTCAGAGACCTTTGCAGCAGCCTGTCCCATCACAGGCCCCAAGGCCTAGGAGGAAAAAAAAATGGTTTTGTCTGCCAGGCCCAGAGTCCCTCTGCTACGTGCAGTGTAGGGTCTTAGTATCCTGTGTCCCAGATGCTCCAGTTTTGGATGAAAGAGGCCAATGTAGAGCTCAGGTTGTGGCTTCAGAGGGTGTATGCCCCAAACCATTGCAGCTTTCATGTGATGTTGAGCCTGCAAGCGCACAGAAGTCAATAATTGGGGTTTTGGAGCTTCTTCCTGGATTTCAGAAGATGTATGCAAATGCCCGGATGCCCAGGCAGAAGTTTGCTGCAGGGATGGTGCCCTCATGGAGAACCTCTGCTAGGCCAGTGCAGAAAGGAAATGTGGGGTTGGAGCCCTACACAGAGTCCCTACTGGGGCACTGCCTAGTGGAGTTGTGAGAAGCAGGTCACCATCCTCCAGACCCCAGAATTGTAGGTCCACCTATAGGCTTCAATGCACACCTGGAAAATCTGCAGACACTCAATGCCATCCCATGAAAGCAGCTGGGAGGAGGCTGTACCCTGCAAAGTCACAGGAACAAAGCTGCCCAAGACCATGGGAACCCACCTCTTGCATCAGCATGACCTGGATAAGAGACTTGGAGTCAAAGGAGATCATTTTGGAGCTTTAAGATTTTGCTGTCCTGCTGGATTTCAAGCCTGCATGGGGCCTGTAGCCCCTTTGTTTGGACAATTTCTTCCATTTGGAACAGGTGGATTTACCCAGTGCCTCTACACCCACTGTATCTAGGAGGTAACTAACTTGCTTTAGATTTTGCTTTTGATTTTACAGATTCATAGGTGAAAGGGACTTGCCTTGCCTCAGTTGAGACATGGGACTGTGGACCTTTGAGTGAATGCTGAAATGAGTTAAGACTTGGGAGACTGTTGGGAAGACATGTTTGGTTTTGGAGTGTGAGGACATGAGATTTGGGGGGACGAGGGGCTGAATGACATGATTTGGCTGCATCCTCACTCAAATCTCATCTTCAGTTTGTAACTCCCACAATTCCCATGTGTTGTGGGAGGAACCTGTTGGGAGGTGATTGGATATTAGGGACAGGGCTTTCCTGCACTTTTCTTCGGATGGTGAATGAGTCTCATAATGGTTTTAAAAAGGGGAGTTTTCCTGTACAAGCTCTTTTTTTTGCCTCCTGCCATGTATGTAAGATGTGACTTGCTCCTCCTTGCCCTCCATCATGATTGTGAGGCCTCCCCAGCCATGTGGAACTGTAGGTTCATTAAGCTTCTTCTTCACAGTCTTGGGTGTGTCTTTATCAGAAGCATGAAAATGAGCTAATACATATGGAGATCCAAATGGAATAAGCTAATCTTAGGCTGTGCTTACTAAATTATGATACTATCAGTTTCATGCAGTAACTCTCTAACACATTATTTTTCTTTCTAAAAATGTATTTTAAATTGTAAATTGACAATTTATAGTTGTATATCATTGTATGTCCTTACATGATATTATGATTTGTGATGATTATGTTTGGTACCACCTTATAATTTGTTTAATTTTTGTATTTTTTATTTTCTACATTTCTCTAAAGTTATGATCTCTAAGAAGTCACCAATTAGGTTCCTTTTACCAAAGAGATGTTCTTACTTAGCCAGGCATTTTCCTTAACTATCTTTTCTGCTTCTGTGTTCATTTAATCTGTGCTCTTCCCCAACAGCCATTTCCTCCTGTATTGCCATAACATTGCTGATCTCCTTTCTCCTGTTCTTCCACCTAGAGTTAATCATCCTCCAACCAACAGAATTTTCTCTAAATCTTTCTTTTTCCAGAAATCTAGATGATGTGAATACATTCTTCTCCCTTACATTTCACTACAGACTATTTTTTATAATACATTAAAAAACAAGTTTTTTTGTAAAACATAAATATGTTTGCTATAGCACCCTGCTGAGCAAAGAATAATATATTGAATTCTGATTCATTTTGAAGAAAACAAAGAAACTTCAAAATCTTAGAAGTTGGACATGGAAGGAATCGAAGATGAGCCACTCATAGGAAATCTATCATATACTGTCAAATAAAATGTTACTGAAAGTGATAATTATCTTAATGGGATCATCTCTTACAACATCAAATAGGAATGATTTGTGCACAGTATTGAATTTTTTTTTATTGCTGTGGTTTGAAAAAAAATATGGGGAAAAAACACCCAGAAAACCTTTTCTTAGTCATCTTTGCAGCAACTTAAAAGAAAATTGGGATTATTTTAACCCTTGAAAAGGAAGCTCAGAGATCACCAGACTCTTACTGTGTAAAGTTAACTCACCAAAATAGCAACATTTGTTTTGTCAAATTGAAAAAAACAGTGTAAGAATTAATAAATTATATTAGATATGCCATCTATTTTTAAAAGTAACTTCGAGACATTTTATGAAAATAATATTTGTTCTTATTTATATGAACCTCAAATCATTTATTTCTAATTTTTTCTAACAATGTTTTCAAGTTATGTACATTATTAAACCTATATTTTTAAGTCTTTTGATTTAAGACAGTCAAGTTCTTCTTCATCAACAACTTATTGAAACACTACTGGGAAGTGATTGAAAATAAATAAATCATGCCCATAAATTTTTTACTTAAATACAAGGATTTGATATTGTAAAATAAAGCAAGCAAGTTTTGACTTAATTCTATCCGACTTTGCTTTGGTTTAATTCTATCCAACTTTTATTTGGTTGGGATAAAACTAAACTACCCTCAGTGTTGTGATATGTTAAGTAGCGGAATAGGTGCTTTCAAGTAATTCCTTACTTAATCCTTCTGATCATCTTATGAAGCAAGATTATCACACCCATTTAGAATAGAAAACAGAAGTTTAGAGAGTTTAAGTGACTTATGTAAAATTCTTATCACATACAAATACATGATCTATGAATCAAAACCAAAAGCATCTAACTCCAAAGCCGTATTCTTTCCTTGCTGAAGCATTAATCATTTTTTTCTCTAATAAAGAAGTTGTTACGCTTTCATATATATTTCTTATCTTCATACTGTTTTGAGTAAATAAGGAATTAAGTAAAACTGTATCAGCATTTCTCAGTGTACATGTTTGATACTATGTAAGGTCTAGAATATTCTCTACTTTAGGCTTTTTTTTTTTTTTTAATTACAGAGTCAAAGGGTACACGTGCAATTTTTTTTTATATACATAGATAAATTGCTTAATAATGAGATTTGGGATTCTAGTTTATCAGTCACACAAAGAGTGAATACTGTACCCAGTGGGTAATTTTTCAATACTTACCACTCTCTCAGTCCCCTCCTTTCGGAGTCCCAGATGTCTATTGTTGTCACCTTTATGCCTATATACACTCATTGTTTAACTCCCACTTATAAGTGAGAACACAGTGTTTGGTTTTCCGTTTCTGAGTTCTTTTGCTTAGGATAACAGTCCTCAGCTCCATTCATGTTGCTGCAGAAGACATGATTTTATTCTTTTTTATGGTTGCAAAGCTTTCTGTGGTGTATTTACACCATATACTCTTTACCCAATTATTTGTCGATAGTCACTTAGGTTGACTCCATCACTTTGATACTCTGAATAGTGCTAAAATAAACATAGAAGTTCAGGTGTCTTTTTTATATAATGATTTATTTCCTTTGGCTAGATATCTAGCAGTGGAATTGCTGGGTCAAATGGTAGTTTTATTTTTAGTTCTTTAAAAAATTTCATACTGTTTTCCATGGAGGCCGCACCAACAGTGTACAAGCTTTCCTTTTTTCCACTTCCTCAACATTTGTTATTTTTTGACTTCTTAATAATAGCCATTCTGCTCCATCCATCTTTGGGATCTACAGGACAGCAAATATTCTCATCTAACTATTAAATGAAATGTATTAAGAATTTGTTAATTACTTATGGAATTTTATCTCCAAAGAGATTAAAAGAGTAGCACCTATTCTTCCATCTATTAACTGGCTCAGACAAAACTTTGGCAAACGGACTACACTCTCCTGATGTTAATTTCTTTATTTTCACTTGGAAATAGCAATACTGTCTTACCTATCTCACTGTACTGTTTTTAAGATCAAATAAATTAATATGTGTTAAAGTTGAAGTGGCATTTAATTATACCTTTCTTCTTCCTAACTTCTGAATAAATTCCTAAAATAGACATAAAATTTAAAGCATTAAATATAAATATTTTTTATAGTTGGACTGGAATGAAAAACACAGCTTAAAATTGAAATCAGCAAAATTACCTGCTCCCAAATCTAAATATTAGCACCAATTAGTAAACAAAGTAGAGCAGATAATATAATAGACTATGTAACTAAAGTATTATGATCTATCCGCACACACTGTCAGATATAAAAGAGCAACAGTTGGATGGGAAGGAATGTGTTTCTTGGCCAGCCATCAGAAGGAATGGCAATAGCTCTGAACCAGTTTCCATGACACCTACAGAACAGGTACAAAAAAAACACAAAAAAAACAAAAAAAAAAACTGTGGCCTTTTACACTCTAAGTCAGGTGTAGCCAGCAATCCAGGCTAGGCTTTACTGTACAGATTGTTATCTCCTGCTCAGTAACCATTATCTACTTACATAATTAATGATAATGATAATAATAAGCTGAAGAAATGACAGTCCTGGTAATATCTCTTCCAGAAATGTAACTATGTGATTAGGTTTGGATGAATAAGATAGAAGCAAAAGATGGGACTAATTTTTGGTTTCATCATTATTGTTGGAAGGAACTTACTTTTTCTTCTCTTCCTCCTCCTGTTTGCCAACTCCATACACAAGCTGAGATTCAGAAGTGAGATATCTTCGATCATATATTGAGGCAAAGCCTAGGTATAGAAATCATGGGAACCACATGCTTTGAGTTTCATCCCTTAATCACTGGCTCTATCTCTTATATTGAAAGTGCAGTAAATTCTGTTGTGTTAAAAGCAGTATATTATAGTGGTTCTTCTTGCAGCCACATAGCATGTAATCTTACTAATATGTAAGAACAATCAATACTGTTCCCAAATTTTAATCAGTTAGTTAACTATTATTCAATGAAAGGGCCTATTGAGATGGTGTCTTCCCTAGAGAAATAGTATTCTATCATTTAGCATGGATTTTATCTTTATGTAACAGCAAACTCAACATCTTGGGTATAATAACATTCGTAAATAGGGCAAGTTTTTCCTGCTCAAGTTCTGAAGCAATGCATGGAAATAAGAAGACATTAATATGGTTAACAAAATATTTTCAAAATATAATTGCCTTTGTGTTCCTGAATGTCAGAATTAGATAGATTGGTCCAGCTACAGGCAGCATTGTAAAACAACATGTCTACTAAGAGTAAATTCATGTTTCTTATGTACAACTGTTTCCTAAGACATTTATGATGTAATGGATGAGCATATGGCCAAATCGTTGCCCCAAATACGATAATCATGTAAATTATTCCTCCTTTCCTAGAAATGAGTGAATTAAGAAGTTGAAGGAGGCCAAGGATATCATACCAGTGTGTTTTTCCCACATAGTGTGAAACAACAGTTGTTGAAAATAATTTCCTTCTCTCAATATTTCAAAACTCTTTTTAACTCATTTTCTTAAAATGTTGAGCCTATAATCAAATAAAATTGTGGCTGTTGTGCACTGGAAAAGTTGGGAGACTTCTCAGACCCTTGTAATGAGTTTACATTCATACAAACTACTACTGTGTAATAGTATCTTCAAGACTGCTGATGGAAAAGATTCATTGTGTCACCAAAAGGCAAAAAATACAGCAAAAACAGTTTATTAAATGAATTCCATAACATTTTATTAAAATCAAAAAACTTGATTTTCAATTCCATCTCTCCTCTCAATTTATATCTACGCTTGTTGTGAAATATGTTGTAAAAGTGGTTCAGTTATGAGATTTAAAAGTCCACATGAAAACACTCTAAATAGCAACTGAGGTGATTTTTGATATCAGTGGTCTGGGGGAGGTTCCTAAATGCCTGATGTCCAGGCTCTTGACACCACCATGAGAAGAAATTCAAGGATGACTCAGAAAATAGTGAAAGTATAGAGATTTATTGCAAAGTGAAAAATACACATACAAGTAAGGAGAGTGCAGGTGTATGCAAGAGAAAGTTGAACAGTGGGGTTTGGGATTTCTTTATGGATTTCTCTAACCTAGGGATGGAATATTCATGAAAATTCCTGGAAAATTTGAAGATGTCTCAGAACTGTAGTGTCACCCATTCTTACAACAAATATGGGTGTTCTCAAAACTGTCATGGTGCTGGTGAGTATATAATTTAGTATGTTAATGAGTATATAATGAGGTCCCAGGAAGAAAACTAGGTCGAATTCAGTGCCATATTGGGTTCAGTTGGTTTTAGCCAGCTTGGTCCACACCTTCGTTTTTCAGGGTCTTATCAGCCTACAGTCTCTAGTCATGTGAAGCTGCTGCCTGGAATTTTTTGTTATCCCGTGATGATACTATGTTATTCCTGTCTCATTTTGACTGTGTCAACTTGGCTAGGATGTCATAATTCTTTTTCTTCTGTGATTTCTTTTTCCTCTATGATTTCACGTTAGAATTGACCAAAAGGGAAATATGTATAAGATTTAGAAAGTGAAAGTGAAGCGTCTATGTCCTCTGGGAGTCCTGGTGATTAAAAGGAAAGACAGACAGATGCATATGTCGCCCATGAGTTGGTACCTGCCCTCTACTCCAGGACTAAAGAAAGACTCAGCAATGCCGCCAGGTTCATGCTTATCCTATTCTTCTTCATTTCATTTATAACTCTCATTCCCAGTGACCAGGATCCCCAGATGCAGCAACAGACACAGAGAGAGCAGCCCTCCACAGACTTCAGCACCTGTCTTCTGTGATTCCACTCTGGCAGGTGGACATGCCTCGCTTTTCAGATTTCTCTGCAAGCTCTGATTTGTCCACCTACTCCAGTGTTTAATAACAGTTGGTTTGTGACTTTTTTTCTGATACTTCAACTCTCCATTCCAGACTACATGTCCCCTCTTCTTTCCTTGTTAAGTTCTAATTACTAGAACGAATCAGCTACTCGGTAGTCTCACAGCTTCTCTGATCAAACACTGAATGATCCAGCAATTCTATAGAGGAGTCCCAAATTTGAACATCAATTCCTTATCAGCGTTGAACTCCTATGGAGAAATTCAATTGAGAAACTAAATCCCTTTAAATTCAAATTTCAAAGACATAAACATGTAAAAGAGTTAATGTCTTCAATCAAATTCTTTTGTTCTGTAAGGTAAGTTCAAAGAAGTTAAGACCTGCATTCAAACCATAGGTAGAATTAGGTTTCTGGGAGCAAATGCAATCGGTACTTTCCCCTGGAATAACCGTGGTGCTTTCAGAGCCTCTGATACTTTTCTAAAGGTTAATACTAAGCTTCTCATATGTCTTGCTGAAAAAGAGCAAAGACTAACAGAAAACACAAATCATGTTGAAGTGGATGAATGTCAATGTCACATAGTGAGGGTATACGTGATTTTTTTAAATAATGTGTATTAATTTTTTTCTAAACTTTTGGTAGATTTTTCCAGTGAAACTATGCCTGAAGATTTTTCAAGAAGTCTATAAGTACAAATTAAATTATCTTAATTTTAATAGGTCTATCAATATTATCTATTTCATACTGGGTATATTGTGGTAGTTTCCTCATTACAAACAACTGATCAACTTCATTTAATTAGACAAATTTATATGTGTAAAGTTGTGTGTAATATTATTCCTCGATTATCCTTTTGTTACCTGCAGAGTTTATAGTGATATTTTCTAATTCATTCCGGAAATGAGTAAGCTGCATCTTCTCTTTTTTTCTTTATAAGTTTCGCTAGAGGTTTGACAATTTCATTAATCTTTAAAAAGAACTTTTTTTTTTGTTTTATTGGACTTCCTTATTATTTTACTATTTTCAATGCCATTGATATCACCTCTGATCTTTATTATTTCCATCTCTATGCTTTCTTTGGATATATTTTGTTCGTCTTTAACTGTTGGAGATGGAAGCTTAGGTAACTAATCTGAGTCTTTTCCTGACATAAGCATTTATGAAAAGTCTCATTTCCATTCTATCATTGCTATAGTTGAGTCCCACAAGTTTTGATATATTGAATTTTTATGTATGTTAATCTCAATGTATTTTTTATTTCCCTTGAGACTTCCTCTTTGATCTATTGATTACTTAGAAGTGTGTTTTCAGTTTCCAAACATTTGGACATCTCCCCATTACATCTCTCTTATTGATTCCTAATTTGAGTATATTGTGGTCAAGGAACACACCCTACGTAATTTTTATTCTTTTAAATCTGTTGAGATTCGTTTTTTGGCACAGTATTTGGTCTAACAATATGCATTGCGCAGTCACTTAAAATGACCATATATTCTGCTCTTGTTGAGTTAGAATGTTCAATAAATGTTTATGACAAACTTTGGTTGATGGTATGTGATTTTTGTTATATTCCTAACTGATTTTCTGTCTACTTTTTCCACCTTTCGTTAAGAATGGGTTTGAAGTTTCCAATTACATTTGTTGAAGTGTTTTTGTTTGTTTGTTTTTTCATACCTTCTGCAGCTCTGTTGTTTGGTGCATACATATCTAGCACCACAGAGAAATTAAACAAACTGAATTCAGCAAACTGTCATCATATAATGCCCTTCTCTGCTCCTGGTAATATTCTTTGCTCTGAAATTTACTTATTCTGATAAAGATAGTCAATCCCTCTTTATTTGAAGAATATTTTTATGCAATCTTTTCGAATTATTTTAATTTCAACTTCCTTTATAATTATATTTGAAATGAAATTCTTATACATAGTATTTGGTTCAGTCATGTTGTTCATTTTTTTAAATCCATTTATAATTGTTTTATTTAGTTCTGTTGCCTTTCTTTTAATTACTGTATGAATATGTCTGAATTTTTCTTTTTATTTAGCAAAGGGAGATTTATTTTTCATGTAGCTAATTCTATATAAATCATTATATATATATATATATAGTACTTTAAGTTCTGGGGCACATGTGCAGGTCTTGCAGGATTGTTGCATAGGTACACACATGCCATGGTGGTTTGCTGTTTCCATCCCCCCATCACCTACATCAGGCATTTCTTCCAGTGTTATCCCTCCCCAACCTCCCTGCCCCCTGCTGTCCCTTTCTGTTTTCTCCTTCCTGCATTCATATGACTTACTAAAGTATTTCTGAAAATTCCATTTGAATTTATCCATACTGTTTTACTTATATTATTTGCAGAATTTTCCATTAATGTTTGCTTTAAATTTTACATTATTTACACATAGCTTTTTAAGTCTACTGGTGTTCACATATTTTTTTTAAAAATTAATTTATTTTTTATTAAGTTCCATAGGCAACTTATTAAAAGTTGCTTACGTAAGCTTGTTACATAGGCAACTGTGTGCCATGGTGGTTTGCTGCACCTATCAACCCATCACCTAGGTATTAAGCCCGGCATGCATCAGCTCTTTTCCTTAATGCTGTCCCATCCCTGCCCTCCCCCAACAAGCCCCAGTGTCTGTTGTTACCCTCCCTGTGTCCGTGTGTTTTCATTATTCAGCTCCCACTTATAAGTGAGAACATGCAGTGTTTGATTTTCTGTTCCCATGTTGGTGTGCTGAAGATAGTGGCTTCCATCTTCATCTAGGTCCCTGCAAATGGCATTATCTCATTCCTTTTCACAGCTGCATAGTATTCCATGGTGTATATGTATCACATTTGCTTTATCCAGTCTATCCTTGGTGGGCTTTTGGATTGATTACATGTCTTCACTATTGTGAATGGTGCCGCAATGAACATACACGCATATGTGTCTTTATAACAGAATTTTTTTATATTCCTTTGGGTATATACCCAGTACTGATATTGCTGGGTCAAATGGTATTCTGGTCTAAATCTTTGAGGATCACTACCATGTCTTCTATGATGGTTGAGCTCATTTACCTTCCCACCAACAGTATAAAAGTGTTCCTATTTTTCCACAGCCTCACCAGCATCTATTGTTTTCTGACTTTTTAATAAATTCTGATACCATCTCATGCCAGTCACCATTCTGACTGGCATGAGATGGTATCTCATTGTGGTTTTGATTTGCATTTCTCTTTTAGTCAGTGATGTTGAGCTTTTTTTCATATATATTTGTTGGCTACATAAATGTATTCTTTTGAGAAGCATCTGTTCATATCCTTAGCCCACTTTTTGATGGGGTTCTGCTTTTTTCTTGTAAATATGTTTAAGTTTCCTGTAGATTCTGGATGTTAGACTTTTGTCAGACAGATAGACTGCAAAAATTCTCTCCCATTTTGTAGGCTGTGTTCATTCTTATGATAGTTTCACTTGCTGTGTAGAAGCGCTTTAGCTTAGATCACATTTGTAAGTTGGTGCCTTTGTTCTAGTTTCTTTTGGAAATTTCATCAAAAATTCTTTGCCCATGCCTATTTTTGAATGGTATTGCCTAGATTTTCGTCTAGTGCTTTTACAATTTGGGGTTTGACATTTAAGTCTTTAATCCATCTTGAGTTAATTTTTGTATAAAGTGTAAAGAAAGAATTCAGTTTCCATTTTCTGCATATGGATAGCTCGTTTTTCCAGCACCATTTATTGAATACAGTATCCTTTCCCCATTGCTTCTTTTTGTCAGGTTAACTGAAGATCAGATGGTGGTAGATGTGCAGCTTTATTTCTGAGTTTTCTATTCTGTTCTATTGGTCTATGTGCCTGTTTTTGTACCAGTACCATGCTGTTTTGGTTACTGTGGCCTTGTAGCATAGTTTGAAGTCAGAAGTTTGAGTTAAACCTAAAAGCATGGCCAGGAGCAGTGGCTCATGACTGTAATCCCAGCTACTTGGGTGGCTGAGGCAGGAGAATCACTTGAGCTCAGGAAGCAGAGGTTGTATTAAACCAAGATCATGCCACTGTACCCCAGCTTCTATGATAGAGTGAGACTCTGCCTCAAAAATAATAATAAAATAAAATAAACATAAAACTTTACCTATTTATCTCACTTGACCTTTCCAATTTATAATATAATTGGCACAAATACTTCCTCAACACATAGTAAAAACCATGTTACATATTGTGGCATAAATATTGTATCATGTACCATTTTTTTTTCACAGATGCTTGAAATCTGTACTTTAGGATGCTATCCAGACAAGGTTGTTCTCTAGCAAATGTGCTTATCTTCTCACTGAGTGGTAGAATTACTCTAGCTACAGGTTTATGCTTTTAAAGTTTTACATGTTTAAAGAGTACTCTGTAAAATATTCATTTACCTCCTTACAAATGCTACAATAGGCTCAAAGAAGTTAAGTGTATAGCTAATGAGCTATTTAATAATGTAAATATTTTATTTAACATGTACATAATGTGTTAACTTCTTTCTACCATATACTACACCTTTCAATGTTGGTAAACTGTAAAGATAGGTACATAAATCTAATGAAAGGAAGACTGCAATAGAATTGCCATTTACTTCATGTATTCAGAGAACCTTTAGTGGAGTGTTCTGGAACGACTTAAACATATATTAAAAATGTGACACATTAATAATCTCTAAATACTGAAGTCCTCTTGAGAATCAGTGCATTTGTCAAATTACTCACTTTCCTGGCTTAATAAAGGCATGGTATGAATAAATGTATGAGGCGTATGTGACAGTATATTTGCATATAAAACAAAAAGATAATTTTTATTATTTATAGTCTTCCTTCTTAGTATGGAAGAGACCTGGACAGTGAAAAATAATCTGTAAATATTCAGGAAATGCTAAATAACTGTTTATAGGAAAGTCTTAATGAAGTCATAGTAAATCAAATGTGATTTACTGTGGTATTACTGCTCCATAATAATATTCACTTATTTTTCACAAATAAAATAATTTTTTTAAAAATGAATAATATAGGCAGAATTTTATCTGATTTGTAGAATGCTTAAAAGTCATCACCACATCCTCACAACAAAGAAGTCTTTAAACAAACTGAAAATCAATTACTTTTTGTAGATCTGTTAAAAAATTGAGGTCACGTAGTAAAATGCATAAGACCAAAAATAACACATTTTTTTAAAGCAGAGAAAAATAACTCGTCTATAGAAGGACAATGAAAAGAATTAACACTGAACTCCTCATTGGAACCCAAGCAAAGAGAAGAGAATAGAGTGAAATATTTGAAGTGTTGAAAGAAAAATACCCAAGAATTCAAATTCTGTGTTTAAAAATATATATATAATCCTTGAAAAATCTAAGAGAAATAGAAACTTTCTCAAACAAAGAAAAAGAGCAACAAATTATGTTTTATTTTACTTTTAACCTTGGACTTTTTTCAATTTCAACTTTTATTTTAGGTATAAGGGGTACATGGCAGATTTGTTACATGGAATATTGCATGATGCAGAGGTTTGAAACAGAAATCTCCTGGTAGTGAGCACAGTACCTGACAGGTAGGTTTTTAACTCATCTCCTCCCTCCACCCTCTGTTAGTCCGCAGTGCCTATTGTTCCCAAATGTATGTCCACGTGTGCTCAATGCTTAGCTTCCATTTATACATAAGAATATGTGGTATTTGGTTTTCTGTTTCTGATTAATTTGCTTAGGATTACGGCCCGTAGCTCCATTCATATTGCTGCAAAGGACATAATTTAATTCTTTTTTATGGCTGCATAGTATTCCATGACATATATCTAACACATTTTCTTTATTCAATATATCCTTAATAGGCACCTGGGTTGATTCTATGCCTTTGCTATTATGAACAGTGCAAAGATCAACATACAAATGCATGTGTCTTTTTGGTAAAATAATTTATTCTCTTTTAGGTATATAACTAGTAATGGATACCAACAGTATATAAGCATTTTCTTTTCTTTGCAACCTTGCCAACATCTGTGGTTTTTTGACTTTTTAATAATAGCCATTCTGACTGGTGTGAGATTATATCACATTGTGGTTTTGATTTATATTTTAATAATTATTAGTGATGCTGAGATTTTTTTCATATATTTGTTGGCCATTTGTATGTCTTCATTAGAGAAGTGTCTGTTTAGGTACTTTGCCCATTTTTTGAGATGATTTGGTTTTTTGTTTATTGGTGTGTTAAAATTCCCTATATATTCTGAATACTATGCCCTTGTCAAATCCATAGTTTGTGAATATATTCTCCCATTCTGTAGGTCGTCTGGTTACTCTGTTGATAGTTTCTCTTGCTGTGCAGAAGCTCTTTAGTTTGCTTAGGTCCCACTTGTCTATCTTTGTTTCTGTTGCAATTGCTTTGGGGGACTTAGCCACAACTTTCATGCTAAGGCTGATGTTGATAAGAGTATTTCCTAGGTTGATTTCCAGTATTTTTATAGTTTGCGGTCTTAGATTTAAATTTTTAATCCATTTTGAGTTAATTTTTACATACGGTAAAAGGTAAGTATCTCGCTTCAATCTGCATATGACAGCCAGTTATCCCTGTATCATTCATTGAATTGGGAGTTCTTTCCCCATCGTTCATTTTTATTGACTTTGTCAAAGACTGGATGGTTATAGATGTGGAGCTTCATTTCTGATTTTTCTACTCAATTCTAACTGTTCAATGCATTTTTTTTAACCAGAATCAAACCTTTTTTGGTTTGTATGGCTTTATAGTATACTTTTAAGTCGGGTAGTATAATGACTGCAGCTTTGCTCATTTTGCTTAAGATTGCTTTGGCTGTTCTGGCTCTTTTTTGGTACCATATAATTTTTAAACTCACTTTTTATAATTCTGTGGAGAATGACATTGGTAGTTTCATAAAAATAGCACCGATCTGTAAATTGCTTTGGGTAGTATGGCCATTTATACAGTATTGATTCTTCCAATCCATGAGCATGGAGTTTTTTTGTGTACGCATTTTTTGTCATCTCTAAATTCTTTCACAGTTTTGTTTTTTTTTTTAGTTTTCTTTGTAGAGATCTTTTACCTATTTGGTTACCTGTTTTGTAACCAAACCAAATACCTACAAACCTGTTTGTAGGTATTTCATTTTGACCTAACATTTGATCAAAATAATAATACCAAAAAGGCATTAGGCAATTATACTATATGAATAAAGAAGATGAATTGTAACAATGCTATAAGAATTAGAAGGGGAAAATTGAGAATAATTTGTTATAAAGTATCTACAATATCCAGAAGGTGATATGGCAACTAATTTAAAAGAGTAACATATGCCAAGAAAGAAAAGAAAATTGAGTCATAAGATGTTAAATTAAATCACAGAAAAAAGAACAAGAGGGGAAAAAATTGTCACCAAAGGCTCTTTGGAGAATTAAATAAAATATGAGATATATACCTCATTATTAAAACGTCATCTACCTTGAGATTCTAGTTGAATAAATGATTATTTTAAATATGTCAATAATTGAATTATTATGTGAGGCAAAATATATTAAAAATTCATGAAGCAGTGAAAGTCTTACGCTGAACAATTGTTAATGACAGTAAGTGTTATGTTTCTGAAGTACTTGTATTGATCTGGAAAGCTTTTAAATGCCTGATTTTTTAGGCAAAGTATACAAATTAACTTGCTTGTATCTAAAAAAAAGGAAAGAAAAATGATTTGAAATAAAAATGTAAAAGAAAAAAATAGCAGACATTTAAGAAGGTCTTCGTAAAAAGAGAGTGGGAAAGCCCTTTTGCTAAAATTACATCAAATTGTGATGAGTGTTTTAAGATGTGCTTAGCTATGCTAAGGAATCTCAGCTTCCTTGGGTAGTAAATTATAAAATATTGATTTTGTGGACAGAGAGAACATGTTAACAGCACTTTGGAGCATACGTTGAAATCAATATTTTGCAATAATGACAGTGATGCTCCTGTCTAATGAAAAAGGGAAAAAGAGCTGTAAACAAATTTAAGTGTGAATAACTGCACATGAGAAGTTAAATTTATGTATGGGTCCAGAAAAGTTCAGAGTGATAAATTTGAGTGAACAGACCAGGAAGCAGGGCATAATTTAAGACCATGAGTGTAAGGTTATAGGTAGTGATGTGTGACTGTGATTTTGAAGGAAGCACAGGCAGGGGACAATAGAAGCTAAAAACCAAACCAAATACTACAAATGAATGAAAGACATAATGACAAAAAAATGGCAAGTTTGGTTTTAGTGAAGAAGATAGAAAGTGAAAATTTGGGAGTATTTTCAAGAAGTAAATTATGACCAACACTAGAAAAGGGGAGAATTAGTCAGGAGTTTGCTTCTAACTTTGAAGAAACTTCGGGCAGTAAGAAGCAAGATAGTTACTTCAAGGCTTTGCTACGGCTCACAACAATTCAAAGATCATATTTGTTCATAAAATAACATGGCACCACTTGAATAACATTTGAATTACTGTGTTTAAATGTTCTTTAAAGCCAATTTATTTTATTGCACTTGCTCTTACAGTGTTATGTTTAGTGAAGATCAATCTTCTTAATTCAAGGGTGAGGTGTACTTGCCTGTAGAAAAATAAAATTACCCAAGAATTAGGATATTATAGGATTGTCATTCAGAGTTGTCAAAACAACATGAATAATATATATATATATATATATATATATATATATTTATTTATTTACTTTAGCTGAAATGAAAATATATTATGGAGTTAATGTTCATGGTAATATCATGTCAACAACAAAGAATTTGTATGTTAAGTCCCCACTTGCATAATTTTCAGATAATCATGTGAAGTATATTTACAACATACACATATGCTATGAAATAATACCTGGTTAAAGATTTACCAGCATTTTGGAATAACTATTGCCCAAATTATGTATGTTATATAAGTTTTTCAAATTACTTTAAAATTGATCAGATTCTTAGGACATAGTAGAGATAAATGCAACTAAATAACAATTGACTTAAAGCTGTCATCCTAAAATTTATTACTTCTATTACCGAACAAACTCTCTTCATTTAAAAGTTTTTCAAACAAAACTTATGTAAACTATGACACATTTTACCAAATTCAAGCAATAAAGTAAAAGTAATAAATATGGGGATTACATGAGACTAATGGCATTTATTAAATCCAATATATAATGTTCCAGCAAGTAATATGATTTATTCAAAATAAAAGAAAGGGCAGGCTTAAAAGCAAAGCATCTGACTTTAACTACAGTGTACTTTCCATTACATTCTATTATGAGGATTAGCCTTTTAAAAAAAGACAAAAATATTTCATCTTGAGACAAAAAGAAAGAGAACTTTTTTGTTTGTTTGTTTCAAGATGAAGTGGATTAAGTTACAGAGAAATGCTGAAGCTGAGAAGAAGCAATTTGAGATAACATAGTTCTGTAGGTCTAAATCATTTCAGCAAAATGGAAGCTAAGATCACCGGAAACGAGGCTTATAGAAAGTGAAAATGTTTTGTAACAACCACTATAATTTTAACAGGGAGAAAACTGGAAGTGAATGACAGCTATCTCAGCATTGAATTCCCAAGCAATGTAACCAAGCTATATGACCTAGATTTAAACAGAAAACAAATGGGAATTGACTAGTTTTCTTCTACAATATTTGATCACATCAGGAGAAATGGATTCTAGGATGGCAAAGGTGATCAAGCGGAGCTACAGAAAGCTAATGGACTGAGTATAGGCTGAGGCTATGTGACTTGATCTTTCTATGAAAATGGAATACAGTGGCTATAAAAAATTAAAAGAGGAGGATATGTGAAAGATGGACTCTTATTAGAGTTGAAACCAAAGGGCAATTTTAGGTTTGTAGGATTAATACAGATAATATTCAGTTGATGCAGTATACAATGGATTCATCCTACAAAATGACAAAGTCTGGATGTAGAACAAATCATTGTTGTTGATAAGGCACAGAACAGCAAGGAAAAAGAGTGAACAGATTTTGAATGTCTATATTGAAGCCATAGATATTGATAATACGTATTTTACAAGGAGGATTAGAGTAAATGCTGGATTCCTCAAGAAAGTTAGAAATTCCGTATGTTTCTTTTATGTTTGAAAGAGGTGACATATGTTATCATTTCCAATGGAAGAGTAATAGATGATCAGTAATAGCTGAATTCTTACTTGGCATCAACAATAGACAGCAGACAGCAAAGGAAGGCAACAAAAAGCAGAGTGAATGCTGCCTTTGCTCCAAAACCTTAAGAAAGAATAGACTCCAAATTTCTAAATACAGAAATTAAAATAACATTTCAGTAAATAAAATTAATGTATATTAGCATGCTTGAGACAGAATATAGTTGCCACAGAACATACGGAAAGGAAACGAGATCAGATATATGCAACAGAAAAGAGTTCAAAGAGTAAGGATGGACATGGTGGCTTACCCCTGGAATCCCAGTGCTTTGGGAGGCCAAGGAGGGTAGATCACCTGAGGTCGAGAGCAGCCTTGTCAACATGACGAAACCCGTCTCTACTAAAAATACAAAAAATAGCCACGTATGGTGGTGCACACCTGTAGTCCCAGATACTCGGGAGAATCACTCGAACCAGGAAGATGGAGGTTGCAATAAATGGAGATTGCGCCATTGCACTCCAACCTGGCCAACAGAGCAAGACTTCAAGAGTGGCATGGCTAAGCCAACGTCATTTCAAACACAAGAGAAAACATAACAGAAAAATATGGTTTTTAGGTGGTCATAAAAGTCAGTGAGAGAATAAATATAAAAATTATCTTTTTGTCCACTTTAAAACCCTGGGACAATCCCTGTTAGATTGCACATTCAATACATGATACATGTATGTTAAGTAGAGTGAAATTGGAATGAGGGTGCAACTGTGTGAAAAATATGAAGATTTTTTTCTTTAGAATTTGTTTTTGATGTAATTTGACTGTTCATAAGAAAAAAAAGATCTAGGAAAAGTGGATGATTCCAAATTAAGCTTAAGTTAACAGGTGGAAAAGAGTTGAAGAGTTAGGGAAACATGTTGCATAAAATATTAATTGAAAACAAGAGAGTAAGTAAATATTATATCACAGTTATCATGATGAGGTTTAATTCGGACTATGGAGTTCAGTTCTGAGCAACAAACTTAAAATATGTTTCATATGTTCATATTGAGAAGTATCTGCAAAATTGATGTTAAAAATGATATTTAAAATGGACATTTACTCTAGACAAATTAAGATTTTAGGAGAGAATATTGACTTCCTTCAGTTATTTCTGAGACTGGAAAGATTTTTGGGTTTTTCCATATTATTTCACTGAACCACAGAAAATATTTAAGATATA
Organism: Cheracebus regulus; assembly: GCA_963574635.1. Classification (NCBI taxonomy): domain Eukaryota; kingdom Metazoa; phylum Chordata; class Mammalia; order Primates; family Pitheciidae; genus Cheracebus; species Cheracebus regulus. Next base: position 28,236 of record CAUYQU010082513.1, on the reverse strand, counting down.
GTTGGAAGTATAAAGAAAATTTTAGGTTCATTTATAAAAGTCTTTTTTCAAAAGAGTAAGGTGTGCAAAATAGAGTACCTAAAACTATATAAAAATGAACAGTGTGTCCTGAGTAGGGAGGAAACAGAATTATTCTGATTTCTGCTGACATTTTGGAACAGAAATCGTTACCTAAATCACTGGAATCACTAAACTTATTATTAATTTATTTATTTTGAGATAGAATCTTGCTCTCTTACCCAGGCTACAGTATAGTGGCACAATCCTGGCTAATTGCAACCTCCGCCTCCCTGGTTCAAGCAATTCTCCTGCCTCAGCCTCCTGAGTGTCTGGTATTACAGCATGAACCACTACTCCCAGCCAGTTTTTGTATTTTCTTTAAGTAGGGACACGATTTCATTATGTTGGCCAGGCTGCTCTCGAACTTCTGACCTACAGTGATCCACCTGTCTAGACCTCCCAAAGTGCTGGGATTACAGGCATGTCAATATGCCCAGCCACTAAATTTAATTCTTAATTTTTTAAAGTATATTATTCTACATTTGTGCACACAGTGATATTTTGTGTTACAGTTCTTTTTAACTTGGACACATACTGTTAGATCTAGATGCCACTTTTTATTAAAATAGAACAACTGATGTTGAACTATTTTGACATAGTCTAATTACATTGTCGTTATTAAAAAGAACCACAAATAATTCCAAAATGGTATTAATTTTCTTCCTATAAATCTAAAATTAGGCTGGATGTGGTGGCTCACACCTGTAATCCCATCACTTTGGGAGGCCGAGGTGGGTGGATCACGGGAGGTCAGGAGTTCGACAGCCTGACCAATATGGTGAAACCCTGTCTCTACTAAAAATGCAAAAATTAGCCGAGTGTCGTGGTGCGTGCCTGCAGTCCCAGCTACAGAGGAGGCTGAGACAATAGAATTGCTTATGGGAAGCAGATGTTGCAGTGATTTGAGATCACGCTACTGCACTACAGCCTGGGTGATAGAGTGAGACTCTGTCTCAAAAAAAAATGAAATCTAAAATTAAAAATAGTTTATTTTTCTAAAATTGTATAAAATGAGAAATCACTGCATATACTTGTTACTATTAGTTTATTTTCCAATATATCAAAATAGTGCATCAAAAAGTAGAATTTCTAAAACCTTGAAGTTATCACTGAAAATGTTTGATTTTATGATGACTTTGTTTTTCATTCCTTTGTTTGCTTTAACTTATCTGCCTTATATTAATTATCAAGGGCTCACGAATACTTCCTTTTTAGACAAACCTGCTTCTGAATTGCTTTTCTAAGGATCTATCATCATGAACAATGTTGCATATTCTTACGGAAAATAAAGAGATAGCAAGTGGTGACTAGTTGTCCTTTTGGTTAAAGTTCTGTTTTAGGACTTGGCCCTCTTCTACTGTATTCAATTGTGGTAGGATTCAGAATCAAATACTCTTATCTTACTCTCCACAGGAACAAAACAAGACCCAGTTTGAAAAAATAGATTGCTACAATCACTTGGTCACAATGAGTCAGGAAACGAATTCTATAAAGAGTCTATTGGTATCACACCAGCCTGACACACCCCACTCTCACTCTATATGTAGAGTTCCTCACTGGAAGAAGGCTGTAAGTCTGACGTTGTTAGAAATCTGCTTTTAATACTGTATGGGGAGAGCCTGATTAGAAATGAAACAAACATGAAACAAAGTAAAAATAAGAGAGAGGGAAAGAGTGAGTGTGAGAGAGAGACAGAAAAGAGAGAGAGAGAGAGAGAGAGAGAGAGAGAGAAAGGAAATATTGATGAAAGCAGGGGGTGGGGGAGAATGAGAGAGAGAGAAAGAGAAAGGAAACCTTGTTCTAAAGATACTGTTGAACTCATACATGCCAGTGGGTCTGAAGTTAGGACTAGCTCTTGGATTAGCCAATCATTCAAGTCAACAAGGAACTTATTTTGCTTAATCCATTTGGGTTGGATTATTGTTCCTTGTAATTAAAAGTGTCCTAACTAATATAACAGCTTGACCTATTTTTTCTCCTTAAACCTAGACTCCAGAGCAAGCCCTGTAAAATCTGTGACCTCTTTGTCTTCCTATGAGTTCCATTCTAATTAATCCCCACCTCTCCTAGCCTTATAGAACCCAAAATACATCCCATTAAAATGTGTAATTCAAAATCGTAAGATCAGATTACTTTCTATTGACATATAATATTTCACATCAAGGCCCACGAGGACATCATGGTGAGAGAATTTTTCTTTGGTTCTTTCTGCAGTATCGAACAAGATCTATTTTGAGCTCTACATTGACTGGTTGTAAAATTAGATTTGTAAACTTCCAGTATCACTGCTTAATTTTATATGTCATTAGAGAATTATTTTTCCTTTATTACACTTTTGCGTGGGCTAGATACTCTCTGGGAAATCTCTCCAGTGAACCCAATTTAGAATATGGATGTGGAAGAGGGTAGAATATTAGGTTGAGAGTGCCTGACAATTCAAATTTTTTTTTCTCACTTCCAACCAAGTGAATTAATTATTTCTCAAGGGGAGCAAGTCTAATTTCTGTATTTCAAACAGGATCTCGATTCTGCAGCATCTGATTGTGTTCTGTGGTTCATTTTGTCACTGTTCATCATTTTTTGACTTAAATACTCAGTGATGTGTTGCGTTGTCTGCTTTGCTACTCTGAAGAGCATAACTTCAGTATGAGAATAGAGTAAACAATAAGCACCTCATATCCACCACTATCCACAGGAAAGCATTGGTTTCCCTATTGCTCATTAAAACAGTAACTAATAACAGTGCCCAACAGGGGTCTTAGACCCCAGTGGAGACAAAATGTTGCTTCAAGATGAATCATTTTCATGGTTGTAATAAGATCTAATTTTAACTTTTATATGTTGTCTACTTTCGGTTGTTTGGTATGAAATTTTCCTTCTGTGAGTTCATGATTAGATTGATTGTGCTCATCACAGGTAACATCTCTCTCTTACTGACACAATACCTAGTCCTCAGCTACTATGTTCAGGAATTGATACCAAACTGTTCAGTCTTATATTAAGAGGGACACACATATATGAGGACAAAGAGGAAATGATAATGCTTCATATAGAAAGGGCAGGTATTGGCTGGGTGCAGTGGCTCATGCCTGTAATGCCACACTTTGGGAGGCCGAGGGGGGTGGATCACGAGGTCAGGAGTTTGAGACCAGCCTGGCCAACATGGTGAAACCCCGTTGTCTCTACTAAAAATACAAAAATTAGCTGGCCGAGGTGGCACACGCCTGTACTTCCAGCTACTTGGGAGGCTAAGGAAGGAGAATTGCCTGAACCCTGAAGGCAGAGGTTGCAATGAGCCGAGACCATGCCATTGCACTCCAGCCTAGGCAACAAAGCAAGACTCCATCTCAAAAAAAAGAAAGGAAAGAAAGGCCAGGTATTCTTCATTTAAATCTCAAGATGATTTCTATCATTGAAAAAATTAAATTTTAATAAATAAGCATCTTCTGCTTACCTTATTATCTGACTTGGATATATTTGCTGAATATATGATCACATTTGAAATCTCTTTTCTTTCTATATTCAATTCATGAAATCATTCATTGCTTATTGGAACAATTTCCATCTATAAAAACTTTATTTATTATCCAAACCCAGATCAAAAATATACATCTTTTGGGAAGCATTATTTAATTCATAGAGTTTAAACTAATTTCTTCTTCCATTTGGCTTCTATAATCATTCATTTACATCTTATCATTTGTTTATATCTTTGGGTGCTAATTTGATATTATATTTGATCCAATACAAAATTATAGATTTCTTAAAGAAAGGTACTCTTGTGTATTTTTCATCTTTTTTTGAATTTTAACTATTAAGCATGAAACCTGGCTATATGTTTGTAAGTGTTGTGCTGTATATATTTTTTAAAACATTTGAACATTTTTGATGAAGTAATATATATCTAGAAAGTAATTTTATACTTCCAAATTAAATTAATATTGTTTATTAATATTAAGAGGATTAAGGTAGACATTTACAAAAGGCGAAGCCACATTCTGCCACACCCGCCAACACATACAAACTAAAAACCATAATTGTCCATAAATCTGAAGGAGCCATGCTTCTGCTTTCATTTTTAAAACAGATTAAACAAAAGAGTAAAAGACGGGGCAGTTCTAAATAAGTGAGAGAAAGAAATAAAATAAATACAATATTAAAAAAAGAAATTACTGAGAAATCTAACAATTTCTTGTTGCTGAGCTTTTATGGATGGAAAATAGTAACAATAAAATAGTAACAATAAAATAAATACAATATTAAAAAAAGAAATTACTGAGAAATCTAACAATTTCTTGTGGCTGAGCTTTTATGGATGGAAAAATAGTAACAAATGAAGTTATATATAATATTAAATTAGAACTTCCTAATAAACTCATAATTAATTTCTTCATATAAAATATAATGATGATAATACCTCCCAGGATTAAGAGGTATACACATACGTCCATGCTTATATTTATTAACATGTACATAACACAGTGTTATATAGTGATCGAAATTTTCAGATAAATAATAGTTCACAAAAATAATATAAACCGAATTTAACTTCCAAGGACAAGCGTTTTCTGGGTGTGAGTGAAAACTACTCATTTGACTCATCTGATTTTCTTATCTTCACTGAAAACACTTTCCCTATGCCTTGATAGACAGTAAACTTTCAGGAGACCTAAAATATTAGTAATGCTCTGGGACTCTTCCTTGAATGATTTCATTGTGCCACAAGACATCATAACATCAGCAAAAGTGTTACTGGGATTACCTGAGGCATACTGCCGTCTGTCTTCTGTATTGTCTTGGTAGTCTAGGGAGTTCTTGGTGAACAAAGTGTGTTCTTGACTATCATAATACAAAAATATTTAAGTATCATTTTATAAGGTATAATTCAATACATCTAGTCTCTTTACAAAGAGTCTTTCCTATATTGTCCATAGTTTTTATTTTTATTTTTTTATTTGAGACAAGGTTTTACTCTGTTACACAGGCTGGAGTACAGTGGTGCCATCATAGTTTACTGCAGCCTCAATCTCCTAGGCTCCAGAGATACTTCTGCTTCAGTTTCCCAAGTAACTGGGACAACAGGCATGTGTCACCATGCTTGGCTGATTTTTTGTAGAGACAAGGTTCTACTATGTTGCCCAGGCTCTTCTCAAAAGCCTGCACTCAAGCAGTCCTCCTGTGTCAGCCTCCCAAATGCTGGGATTACAGGTGTGAGCCACCATGCGTGGCCCCTTTATTGCCTGTAGTTTTAAAATGACATTGGCAATTATGCCTGTGCTATTTGTGATCATGTCAAATCATATTGCTATCATTTATAGATATCAGTGTTTAATTTAAATCCTGATACACTTGAAATAATATATAGTCCTCATGGTATGAAAATCAATTTTAATATTTACTGGTTAAGGAGGCTGCTTTGGAAGATAATATGTATTATTTCCTAAGACTTACCTGACCATGCATTCAACATGGCATTACATAAAATTTGATTTACATAGATACTTACATTGATTTCCTAAATCTAATTAAGAATGATTTTTATGATGATCTTTCAAGAGGTCATTGCATTTAAAAATTTTCCTTAGGGTATTACCAGACAGACATTTAATGTTCAAATACTTGGAAAAAATGTCATCAACAGCTTCAAGACATTAAGCTAGCCTATTTACTTTACAATAACAGCAGTTAGTGGAAAATCCAGTTATCATCTGTTCTGCTTTTCGTGTCTTGCATTTTCCCTTTAGCTCAGCACGCCAAAATGGTATTCCTTTTATTATGAAAGATTACAATAGGGCACTTCAAGGAATGAGTTTTTAATGCTTAAATGACCCAACTTGCACCGATGCAAAGAATTTTATTATGATTGAAGAAGAGTAATTTTGGTTCCTGCACATCCATTTATTCTATTGCTCACAAAAAGATTATTGTGAAATTTAATTACTTGTTTACAGTAAAATACCGACAAAAAAGCCTACATATTCTAACATAAAGCAAGTTATTTAAAAGAATGTTTTGTTATAATTTCTAGATTTTCTAATACTTTTCCATCTAAGTGTACATAAAGAGATACTTACAGGATAGTGGAAAATACATTGTTAAAATTCTGAACATGTTGTGTCTATCTAGAACAACTGATGAAAACATAAAGTTCACTGTAATGCTCAACAAATAAAGATAAAAACAACAAAAATTGTGGCTAAGATAAGAACCAGGTCCTAGACTTTTATTATGTATAGTCACTCACAGTCTAATGAATGGACAATATTTTATTTCTGTAATCTCCTTTCTATGTATGGAGTGTATATAAAACTCTATGTAACCCAGTGATTCTAACAATGTGTCTCACAGGAATTTTATATCAGAATTACTGGTGCTTAAATGAACAGTATTTGGATAATCAGATCTCACTCTTACCTCCATGGGTAGAGAATCCTGCACCAGACTTCTACTATTTAAACTAACCAACCAGTTTGAACTGGACCACAGTGAATTCAGATGAAAATAAGTATATCTGCAGATCATGTAGGATTGCTACATAGGTATACACATGCCATGGTGCTTTGCTGCATCCACCCTCCTGTCATCTACATTAGGTATTTCTCCTAATGCTATCCCTCCCAAATCCCCCCACCCACTGCTATCCCTCCCCTCGCCCCCCACCCCCAACAGGCCCCAGTGTGTCTGATATTCCCCTCTTTGTGTCCATGTGCACTCACTGTTCAATACCCACTTATGAGTGAGAACATGCAGTGTTTGTTTTTCTGTTCTTGTGTCAGTTTGCTGAGAATGATGGTTTCCAGATTCCTCCATGTCCCTGCAAAGGACATGTACTCATCCTCTTTTATGGCTGCATAGTATTCCATGGTATCTATGTGCCACAGTTTCTTATCCAGTCTATCCTTGATGAGAATTTGGTTTGGTTCCAAGTCTTTGCTATTGTAAACAGTTCCGCAATGAACATACGTGTGCATGTGTCTTTATAACAGAACTACAAACCACTGCTCAAGGAAATAAGAGAGGGCACAAACAGATGGAAAATCATTCCATCCTCATGGTTAGGAAGAATCAATATTGTGAAAATGGTCATACTGCCCGAAGTAATTTATACATTCAGTGCTATCCACATCAAGCTATCATTGACATTCTTCACAGAATTGGAAAAAAAGAAAAGAAAACAAAACAAAAAAACCTTAAACTTCATATGGAACCAATGTATATATAGAACTTAATGTATAATAATAATAAAAAGAGAAAACCTGATCTTATGAAAATAATGAGTGTGAACTAGTCAAAAAATTTGAAATGAATGCAGAAGTCAAATAAGTACTTCAGCAATTTGGAGCCACATTTTAATGAGTTGCAGATTCCAAATATATCCAAATTACAGAAAGAAAACTGGCTGAATGCCAATAAAAAATGTGGTGTCGTATAATTCCAAGAATTGACAGAGCTCTGCAATCCACCAAGCTTGTCTCAAATCTCTGATAAATAAGTGGCAATATCATCATGCTGAAAGTTCAGTTCACTGACTTCAGCTCTGACATAAGTGACAAATCTATCCCTTTCATTTGATAAATGAATTTCTTTAAACACAGGACTTTTAATCAAAAAAATCCCTTATTTTTGATAAATTTGTGATAATTTAACATTAATATCACTATGTGTTATACAAAATTCAATAATTAATGACATAGCCATTGGTGACATATATTTCCTTCCACAGTTAGCCAGTGAGCCATAAGGCCACTGAATCATACTTAAGGGTGAGACCGAAGACTATCTAAGCGTCCATCTGAGGCAAATTTCTTTAAAACAAGAGCCTTGGTTGGGAATAAATGAGCTACTGATATATTGAATAGGTTCATCAGAACCTTATGTTTTGAGAATTCCATTGACTTGCTGAGCCTGCAAAAATTGCCTACTCTTCTATGTTTACCTTTGCATCATATAGAAAAATGAACACAGAATGGTTAGTAAACATTAAAACCTAAAATCTATAACCCATCTAGGAGCAAATATAAGAGAATGTTTATTATTCTCCAGTAAGCAAAAGATTCCTTGAAGATACAAAGACAAAATTTATACATAAAGACAAAATTTATACATTGTATAACATCAAAATTAAGACCTTTGTTCTTAAAGCTGGAGGGATCACACTATCCAACTTCCAACTATACTACAAGGCTACAGTAACCGAAACAACATGATACTTGTACAAAAACAGGCACATAGACAAATGGAACAGAATAGAGAACTCAAAAATAAGACTGCACATCTACAAACATCTGATCTTTGATATTCAACAAACCTGACAAAAACAAGCAAGGATTCTCTACTTGATCAATGGTGCTGGCAGGACTGGCTGGCCATATGCAGAAGATTGAAACTGGACCTCTCTCTTACATCGTATACAAAAAATCACCTCCAGATGGGTTAAAGACTTAAACGAAAAACCCAAAACTATAAAAACCGTAGAAGAAAATCTAGGCAATGCTATTCAAAACATAGGCATGGGCAAAGATTTCATGAGAAAAACCTCAAAAGCAATTGCAACAAAGGCAAAAACTGACAAGTGGGATCTAGTTAAACTAAAAAGCTTCTGCACAGCAAAAGAACCTATCATCAGGGTGAACAGTCAACCTACATAATGGGAGAAAAAATTTGTGAACTATTCATCTGAAAAAGGTCTTACTATCCTGATTCCACAAAGACTTAAACAAATGTATAAAAATAAAACCAAAAAACCCATTAAAAAGTGGATAAAGTAGATGAGCAGACACTTCTCAAAATAAGACATTTATGTAGCCAACAAACATATGAAAAAAAGCTCAACATCATTGATCATTGAAGAAATGCAAATCAAAATGACAATGAGATACAATCTCACCTCAGTCACAATGGTGAGTTTCAAAAATCAAGAAATGAGAGATGCTGGTGAGGCTGCAGATAAATAGGAACACTTTTACACTGTTGGTGGGAATGTAAATTAGTTCAAAGATTGTTGAAGACAGTATGGTGATTCCACAAAGACCTAGAATCAGAAATACTATTTGACCCAGCAATCTCATCACTGGATATATAACCAAAGGAATATAAATCATTCTCTCATAAAGATACATGCACGTGTATGCTCATTGTAGCACTATTCACAATAGCAAAGATATAAGTTCAACCCAAATGTTCATTGATGATAGACTGGATAAAGAAAATGTGGTACATATATACCATGGAATAATATGCAGTCATAAAAAGGAACAAGATCATGTGCTTTGCAGGTACATGGATGGAAACAGAATCCATTATCCTCAGCAAACTAAGGCAGAAACAGAGAACCAGACACCACATGTTCTCACTTGTAAGTAAGAGCTGAATAATGAGAACACATGGACACAGGGAGGGGAACAACATATACTGGGTCCTGTTGGGGAGGGGCAGAAAGAGAGAAAGCTTTGGAAAAAATAGCTAATACATGTTGGGCTTAATGACTAGGTGATAGCACAACACCATGGCCCACGTTTTCCTATGTAACAAAGCTACATATCCTGCACATGTACTCTAGAACTTAAAAATAATATAAAGCCACAAACTTAAAGAAAGTATTTGCAAATCAACTACTCTATAAAAGGCTTGTGTCCAGAATACATAAAACACTACAAAAACGAAAAATAAGGGGTGGTACATACAAAAACTGAACAGAAGAATTAAGAAAACAAAAGATAATTTATCAAATAATGTCACAAATATAAATAGTCATAGAGCAATGCAAATTAAATCATAATGAGATATTAATATCTAATGTCAGAATGCCTACTAAAAACACTGCCTATATCAAGTGTTGGAGAAGATGGGAACTCCTAGAACTAAATTTTGCAAACCCTTTAGAAAATATTTCAGGAGTTTCTCAAGAATTTAAACATATTTCTGCTTTATGATCCAGTCATTCCAATCCTAGGTATTTTCCAAAGATAAATGAAAGCCTATGTCTCAACAAAAACTTATACACAAATGTTCAGAACAGCTTTATATACACTTTACTCAAAAAGAAAACTACTCCAAATTTCATTAACAGTTGAATGAATAAACGACTGTGGTTAATTCACACAATAAAATTCCATTCAGCAATAAAAAGAAATGAACTATTGATCTTCAGAGCAGCATGAATAATTCTCAGAATAATTTTGCCAAGTGCAAGAAACCAGACAGAAAATAGTTCAGTACTTATGAACCCATTCATACAAAATTCTATATAATATAAACTTTTCTGTGCTTCATAGTCACAGAAAGCAGCTCACTGGTTGCCTTGGGTGAGGAGGAAAACAGGAAAGGACAATATAACAAAAGCCAAATGGAAGCTTTGTTGTGGTGATAGTTTTATAGGTATATACAATTATCAAAACATCAAATTGCTCCCCTTATATAAATACAGTTTATTATATGTCAACTCTGCTTCAATAGACTTGAAAAAAAAATCAGTCTTCTTTGTCTTTGATTGATGACATGATGACATCGGTCCTGAAATCAGAGCTCATTCACTTGATTTCTGATGATACTGGAGGAGGAGCATGATTTTAATATATGTAATTTGGGGGAATACTCACAATTTGCAGTCCTGTAAACAAATTTGAATGACTTTCCTTTTTTGTGTACTTTGCTCTAAAAATCAATGTTTTCATCCATATAGTACATATAGAGCATATACGTATATGAGAAATATGAAGATACATACACATAATTGTACAGACATGTTCTTTGCCTTAAAATGGGTTTACATCCTGATATACCTATTATAAGTTTAAAACATCAAAGTCAAAAATGCATTTAATATACCTAACATACCAGCCATCATAGCTTAGCCTAACCTAACTTAAATATACCCAGAACACTTACATTAGTCTACAACTGAGCAAAATCACCTAGCACAAATCTTATTTTATAATGAATTGGGACTATCTCATGTAATCAATTGCATACTGTACGAAAGTCAAAAATAGAATAGTTGTATGGGCATTTGAAGTATGATTTTTACTTTACATATAACTTTTGCATCATAGTAAAGTTGAAAAATCATTGTCAAACCATCATAACTCAGAGATCATCTGGAGAGAAAGAGAGAGCATGAGATTGACTGATCACTTGATGGATTTGAAATGGAGATAATTATGTGTGTGTGTGTGTGTGTGTGTGTACATATATATGCAAATTATGAGTACATAATGATATAGCCAGTGAGTTTTACTAAAGATGTATTTCTAATCATCAAAAATTATAATAGTATTTATGCCTAGAAATGAGCATTCCTCTTCTATCAGGTCATTAAATTGGGGTGTTGAATCAATCTAGTTTGTAGTAAAACTGGGCATAGAGTTTTCTGCTAATTGAGCACACCAAAGGCTTCATTCCCTGGCAGTGAAGTGATCCAGTTTCATACATTTAGGAGGCATAGTACACCAGAGGGTTTCCTCCATAATCCAGTTGTGCTCTCAGATTTCAGCTGACTCTGCCTGCTACTAAGGGATTCTTTCCATCCTCCTTTCACTCCTCATTGGTAAACTGCACTTGGTTGATAATCCCCATGAGCAAGAGTTCAAGGCCTGAAGTAGGGGTGTTGGTGGAGGATCCTTAATCCTTCTACTCTGTCTTTTTCTAAGTTCTTGAGTGTACGGTTCTAGGCTATAATGCAAGTAGTTCTGCTTCTTGGGCTATGTTAATAGGAGATATTGGTAGTGAAAAGTAAAAATACATGGAGTTTATGGCCAGCTCAACAGAAGAAAGAAAATTGAGGCTTTTGGCATTTTGGAGTAAATCCAGGACATCTGTAGTAGAAGACTACAGAGCTTCCAAAAAACAGTTTCTGACATACTACTGGGTCTTAAGTTCCAGCTCCAGCTGGAACTTCTGACTGTCAGACAATAAAGAGGCCAAGATGCCAAAAGGGCCTATCACGAGCTGGATTATTATAGACCAACTACACAAGAAGGACCATACCAGTATCAACCCATTGACATTCAAAAGTGGACTGTCTGAGAAGGAAGATGTAACTTAGGCAAGGAGAAAAAAAATTACATTTCTTGAGATATCATTTTATGTTTTCTATATACATAAATGCGTGTAATTCTGTATTAAAACAAAGTTATATTTTGTTAACCACTCTATATATGAAGAAACAGAGACTCGGAGTGTATTCTGAAGCTTCACTAAGCATTCTCCAAATTGTGCTGAGTTTTTACTGAAACAAGCATTGCATACATTCATGAGTCCTCTCCATCATATGAATAGCTGATCATCTAAGTGACACTCAATCAGAAATGCAGTGACATTTTTCATCAAACTGCTTGTTAATGGGTCACAGGAATTCTCAGTGCCTGCAATCAAATGGCTCACATATTTGACAACAATCCTAAATTATTTTCTTCAGAAGTTCCCCACATAAATCATGTAAGCAAAAATGTCCAGCTAGGCCCTGAAAAAGGAAACGATGAAAACCAAACTGGATAGTTGCAAACATTTAAGCACCTATGTTTATCATCATCTGCATGTGCAGAGATTACAACCTTTAGATCACAGCAGTCTGTTAAAATCACTTCTCTATAGAGCTTAATTCAATACAAAAATAAAGTAGCATGAAGAATCACCTCATATTACTGCTTTCAAGAAAGTCCGGATACCAACTATTATTCTAAATGGCAGGCATTTCTCTACCCAACAACTATTTATTTGTTTTACAATTATAGAATATCCAGGTTCCTAGATTAGCTTCAGTATGCTTTAGTAAATAGCGAGCAAAAGAGAAAATAATATCTTCCTTTTCAAACACACATTCAGGACATGCTTCTACTGGATTCTGACTTTAGTAGAGAAAGTTTAACTTGACAAGATGAGTATATGCTAGCATATACTAAAATAAAACCTTACTCTTTCTTACTCTGTGACCTTGGTGCAAAAATCTCACTGGTAAATTAATGCGATATTTTCAGGGATATTTTGCAGATTAGAAAAACTTATAACCAAAGCATGTTGTGAATCTGAGAGAAGGAATCCTATGAATTGAGGCTATTTTTTTCTTGTTACTGTTATAAAAACATTTTCAGTTTAAATACATTTATCAATGTTCTTCTTATAGAACACATAATGTATTAAATTGAAACAAGAAATACATATAAAAGCAATGAGCTGAAAAATAACTTAAGCATGAACAAATTATAATAAAGTCACTTTTAAGAATAATGTAGCCTTTTAAATTATATTTAATTTCAACAGAGGTCAATCTATGCCCTCTCAAGATTAATATGAAGTGCATCCTTGAGCATTTTTAATCATTGAAACCTCAATGACCTTACAGCAAAAATTTTGCTACCTATCAGCATTTTCATTGAAGTTCAGAAATGCTAAGTATATAAATGCCAGTCATGAACCATGTTTATACATTATGGAAAAAATAAAAACACTCTTAAGGAAACATATATTTTATATAGAAAGATAAAATTTTAAGTATTTTCAATTAATTAATTTGCCATGAATTGCATAAAATGTATAATTTCAAAAAATAATATAGACATGTTTACTTATACTTCCAATTTTAAAATATTATCAAGCTGTAGTGTTTGAAGAGTGGGGCATCAACTCCAAAATTTGAACAGAGTACAAGACAGAGATAAATATTCTTCCAAAAGATTCGCCCAAAAGCCTATATAACTTCAACTCAATCCTAAATTCTGAATACAGACCAGTGGCAGAGAGCCAGACTCAGCAGAAACACAAGCAGAGATGGAAAACATAAAAATAAGTGGAAGCGTGGGAGTTAGGCTTTCCTCAGGCTACTATCACACCTCTTTTTACTCAGCTAGACTGTGAACTCCTAGATGGAAAAGATCCAGCCACCAAAGTCTGTGTGTGTATGCCAATGCGGAGCTCAGAAACTGATAAAAATGGGCAAACAATAAGTACTTGTTACATACGTGGGTGAATAAATTGGATTTGTTAGGCTTACGCACACTGACTCTTTTGGGATCCTCCTGCTCTTGAGTCTATTGGGAATTGTAACTGCCACAAATTGAAAGAGACGCACAGATCGCAAGACACCCGCAGGACCCTTTTGTCTAGATTAAACAGTTTCAGTGTAGTAATAGATATGTGATTTGAGAACTCAAAAAGTTAGAGTTCAAAGTATATTTTAAAAAATCAGTTAAAGATTGGGAAGTAGTTTGGTTAGGGTGAATAAATATAGACTGAATTTTTATTAGTGTCTGTCAAAAGCGAACAGTGTATTTGTATTAAACACCCTTATGCACCCACAGAAGTCATCTGAACACCATATCACTCTTAGATGGGTTTGCATAGGATACTATTACATAAATCAAAGATGTATGTTACTTCTTGAAATAAAATATAAAAGACTAAAATCACCCTTAAGTGGGTTTTAGATTATTTCATATCCTGAAATTAAAGCCTGTATTGTCTAAATTATGATCTATTAAATTTAAATGGTAAGTATTAGATTTGTTTGCACAAACTATACCTTCTGGTAATATGAAATGTTTAGAATTGTAATGTGAGATGAGTGAATGATCACAGTTTAGACATGTGTGAATTAATCTTATTTATATATATGTATCTTTAACCTTAATTTGGGCCTTTAAATCAGTGGCCAAAATTAAAGTTAAAGATATATATGCATAAGAATCAAAATGTCTATACACATATCACACTGTGTAATTAATAAGGTTGAACTTCATCAAGGAGAAAGGAACTGGATATCCTATTTTGACATTTTTCTAAACTGGCATATTACTTGAATATTACATTTGACACTTTCATAAAAGTTTGCATTTTTATTTATAACATGTCACATTTTAATTGCTTTTTTAATACCATGCCTCCATAATAATTTCTTTTTTTCCTGACAGTTTTACAGACTAAATATGATTATATTTCAAGATTGTTTTCTCTCTAACAAGTGAGGTATTATGGTTGGATTACCGATGTGCAAAATCTTGCACTGCACAAAATGTTTTATCTACTGGAATATATAAGAAAATGATAAAGATCTTTTAAAAAATCAGCATGTTAGATTTATCATCATACAGAACATTGAGTACGTGTTCTTTTATTGCTTTCTCACTTTATATGATGATAAAGAATTAAGAAATTCAGAAATCATCTATCAAAATCATCCACAAGCTCTAAGTATTTCAAGGTAGTTCATTTTATGTTTTCTCATTGATTTCATGAGAATTAAAGCTTGAGCATTAGCTATAGTGATTATTTTAGCACTTTTTTTTTACAGCAGCAGCAGCTATACTTTTTAGCAAGTTCTTATATTGGTAGCTTTAGGATTCTTTCATTTAAACTTAGTGTCTGTTGTTGTATTCTTTGTGGCAGACCTGAGAAATATTTTTGTTCCATGTTTATACTTCAATGTATTTGAAGAGATCTTGTGTGCATGTGTATGTGTTTGTGTATGTTCATGTGTTTTACAAGGTTAAAGAACAATAATGGTTTTAACTTTTCCTTGTGTTCTTTGACTCTATACTCTCTCTTAAACCTACTTCAGGTAAACACAATTACTTGCACTTCTTACTACGTGAGGCATATTTACACCTCTGTCTATTTAAGTGACCTTTCCAAAGCAAAGCTAAGAAATTTGCAGTCCCCTAAATTATATTTTAATATAAAAATTTACTAATTATACCTGTGAGTCATGTATTCCTTTCCTTAAATTTTACATTTGCTTCTTTTTAAAAAGTACTTAAATATTATACTAGTATATTTTTCATAGACTTTTGAGATCTTTTAAAACCTGACCAACTAAAGAATTTAAAGTTTCCACAGATATTTAATGTCCTCTAGTTGATTATTAAGAATAATACGGAATATGTAAAGATCAAGTATTTGGGCTCTGAGAAGTCAAAATCCTTGCTCAAAATCAAAAAATTCAAACAAGCGTGAAAAAATGATGTAGTATAATCCATGTGAGAACATGAACTTGAGGAAGCTATTGGAAAAAAAGAAAGTCAAGGCAACAGGAATAAACCTGGGTTGGTAGAAACTGGAGACCACAGCATACAAAGTTGGAGAAACAATTTTGATCCAGGAAGAATCTACAGATTCTATCAGACTAGCAAGAATCTGTCAAAACAGAGAACCATATTACACTAACGTTTCATTTTGTTTTTGAATTATATTATATATCACCATCATTTTTCTTCCATTTTGTCCCATAACTTTAAAATACTTCAGTGGCTACCTATTACTTAATGAGAATTATCTAAAAGAAATCACTGCTTTTCCATATCTATCTTCTTAGACCACCTGAATTACATTATTTATATGGACTCTGTCATCAAAGAGTTCGATTGAAATTCTAACTTCAACCAATCAAAGGTATTATTTAAACTTTACAAAACTTTGTTTGTCCATTTGTAAAAATGTGCAAATATAATAAATGGAAATAATTCAATAAGATTTAGTATGATATAATGGAAAAATATGTATAGATTTTCGTAGTTACATGACAGAATATTTCCCGGACTCTGATACTTACTGGTTACATGATCTTGGACATGGAATCAGGCTTCTTGAAGACAAACAATAGCATGTGACAATATTAACGTCCATGACCAAAGTCATTGTTTAGGGGAATGTCTTTTAACTATCTTGTAAACAGTGGAAACTCAACAAATGATAGGTGTTTTTAGAAAGGTATTATTGTTATTATTTCTTTATTAATGTTTAAAATCTTAAAAAATACCTCATAAGCATTCTAATAGTTCCAAGTTCTGTTTCTTTGAATACTTACAAATATCTGCTTTACAAATCTCACACATTTTAATGTGAATCTGAAAAACTAACGATGCTAACAAATGGGAAAGAGCTTGAAACATGACGGGTATTATTACTGTAACAAATACCCAATATCTGTTGAACAGACTAGTATGAAAGGAAAGAAAAAGTACCATTGACAGCTTCACAAGAACGACACAATAATCAATAATATTCAATTAACTCAATACTTCTTTAAGGTAAATATCACTACCCAGGTCTTTGAAGACATATTTTGTATATTCTTGCTAGTAGAATTAGTTGCTAGATAATTTTAATACAAACAACTCAAATTTGAAATGTTGAGATGACTTAAGACAGATTCACGCTTCTTAACTACATAGACATAATTCTTTTGAAACACCTTTATATAAAACGAACACATTTCCACTTGAAATAAACAGGCTGATGTGCAACTTTAAACCAATGTGAATAATTGTGCTTGAACTGTTATCACATTGTTGCAGAATTTGAGTGACTGGAGAGACCATTGAGGTTGTAGAAGGAGTTTATTTTAGGTGGACACAGGCCCAGCTCAGATTTGGATCCAAAATGGCCGAGTCCCTAACAAAGACAGTGCTTGACTTTTTATACATAAAGTACACAGTGGTGCTAAAACAAGTTTGCAGTTGTAGAACAAAGGCAATTTATTAAGCATTAATTTTGTTTTTAAATTATGGTGTTTTATCAATTTTTCTTTCCCCTCTCCAATATAAGTACCGATAGAGCAGAATTTTAACAACTAGTCCATAATAGCCAGTGTTTCAAAGATCTATAAATGAGGATTCAACAGGGAAAATCATTTTTGTTTTATCTTCTTAATTGTTCAGGTCACTTCACAAAACTTTGCAGATCAGCTTCTTAAACCTTCCAAAGAGAAACATCATAGATAACCTGTATGCGAATATGGTCATTACATGACTACTTGGGATTTAATATACAAGATTATTGATTTATTCACAGAGAAGTTATATGCACGCCTACTTCTATCATTTTAAACAATATCTGAGAGTTGCCAAAGCTAGCTACACACAAAAAATGAAATGTGTTACTATGGCAATCTCACCATTTTTATTTTGCACATTCTGTTTTAATTTTTAACACATATTTGTGAACCATATTACTAAAATGGCTATGATCTGGCCCATCATACCCCAATTTCCAAAATTTTCTCTTGCATTTTATTCCTATGATGCAGTTTTTAGAGAGGGGAATGGTAGACAAATTTAGGAGTTGTAAGATGGAACATGGCAAGGCTCAATAATATAGTCATCCTCATGACAGCCCTGAAAGAGATGGGAGGGAAGTTTACCCTGCACTGCTGGATGGCTGAGAGCATGTCCTTCCTTCTCTATAGGTGCTACAGTGTGTTACCTGTGTGACCAAAGGCAAACTACCAAGCCTCTTTATTCTTCCACTTACCAGCTACAAAATGAGTATAATCATAGGATCTGTCTTATAGGCTTATTTTAAAGATTAGTTTAGTGGCTAGAAGCATTATTTCCAGTTAAAATCTTATTTATTTTTATTTTTTAAACCTAGAATACCCTAAGCCCCTGATTAAGCTTATGAGTGTTAATACAGAGACCAAGCATAGAAACACAGTCACGCACAGACACACTGAAGATACTAGAAAGCAATGTCAGAATATAAAAATAAAATAAACAAATATGCTCAGAAACTTGCCACAGTGGTTTATATAGTGTCATACTTTAAGGTAGGCCTCTTCCTTGAAAGAATAAGGATATCAAGCAGCTGATAATTAGGCTTAGGCAAAAAACAGGAGCCCCTGGAAGTCTGCCCCATTAAGAAAAAGAAGACTAGAAAGGTTCTGTCAATCATTCCAGAATTATTTGTAACACTAAATAAATCATTCAGTAAATCATTTTCTCCTCAGAAGAATGTGTTACCTTAAGATGTTGTGCACCACACACACTCTCTCACTTTCTCCCTCCTCTCTCTCTATATCTCTCACTCGATGTATTTCCCTTTTATATTATATACATATATATTTTAAAAACCACATATATGTTAACAAAGAAGAGGGTATGTAATATCTACAGATTTCCTGCTTGATCCATTTTTGTTCAGAAAAATTTATTCAAAAGATTGTTTACTGAATATAAATTTCTATAAGTGAATTAGAGAGAAATTCATTTACCCTCACAAAAAAAATGTTAAAGATAATGATAATTGGGTGCCACAATGCAGTAACGATTTCCACTCAAGGAAAAAGAAAAACAAATACTATCCCTTTTCTAAAAGAGATACCCTATTGACCCCAACGAAGCTGCAGCTACTCTAGAGTCCTGGGCATTTTGATTGCAAAATAATACAACTTTTTGTCAGTGATAAAATAATGGGGTTGTATCTGGGTACTTGGAAGACAATAAAAATGCACTGAGTTCTTTGGGAGAGAATAAAGATTACTGTAAAAGATTTACTTTACAGGATATTATATTTTTATCAGCTTTTATCACAAAATATCCAATTGTAATGAGTCTAATGCAGAAAAACTATGGCATCCATCCACATATTTGACCAGCCAAAAACAAGCATTTGAGTTCTTACCTACTGAAATATGGTAAATAAATTAGCATCTATATAAATTTTTCTAGAATCTTTGCTCAGAAAACTTTGTCAATCCAGAGCAACTAGAACATCAGGAAATCCCCTAATTCTACAAATTTCGTTATCTGAATCACAGCTCTGAACCATTTCAGACACCTTATTTTACCTTTAAAAATCGTGTATTGCAGTGCTGTTCTTCTCACTGCAATGTCTGCAATGTACTACTGAGTTACCATATCCAACTGTGATAATCATGACAGCTTTCTCACAGTAACATAACTCTTTCTTTACAAGTCCTACAATAAACCATGTTCCTTTGCAAGGGATAAAAGTTAATTCACTCTTCTCTATCAATATGCATAATTATGCAGTCTATTTATTTATTTATTTTGAGACAGAGTCTCGCTCTGTCACCGAGGCTGGAGTGCAGTGGTGCGATCTTGGCTCACTACAACCTCCGCCTCCTGGGTTCAAGTGATTTTCCTGCCTCCGCCTCCTGAGTAGCTGGGACTACCGGCACCCACCACCACACCCAGATAATTTTTGTAGTTTTAGTAGAGACAGAGTTTCACCATGTTGGCCAGACTGGTCTGGAACTTCTGATTCTCCCACCTTGGCCTCCCAAAGTGCTGGGATTACAGGTGTGGGCCACCACACCCGGCCACAACCTCTTTAAAGTAATTTAGGATTACCAGAATAAAGTACTTAATCCAAGTTTTTGTATATAGATGTCATATCAATTATTTTCACACAAAAATATTAATTTTAGAAAATAAAACCATGGTATTGTTATAGGTACAGTATTGAATTTAGGATATCTCTCCTCAAATGGGATAGATATACGTGTCGATTAGCATACTCTGTAAGCATAATATTACCTTAAGAGATATGGCCATTTTTGAATTCTCTTTGGTTCCTGCACACAAATGTTTATACTGATTCCATATGATTTTAGTTAAACTGAAATCACTTCTTAAATTTGGCATTAATTTAAAGCCTGCCTAACAGTAAAGGTACTCTAATGAGAGATTTTAGAGGGGCATAGTTGTAACATTACCACTAACTTTAAGCAATTGGAGAGAAATAGGAAAGAGAAACTTACTGAACTTGAGATCACTAACAAATAGCATTGTCTATTTATGCCCAAAATAACTGGTCTAATATGCCACAATTTATTGCTATTCATTTGTCAGGCATAAAATTTACATCTATTTTCTCTTTCAGCCTCACAATGAAGTAAACATCAAGACTTTTCTTTCACATATGAGGAAACTGTAGATCAAAAATATTTTTAAAAATTCAAGATCCCACATTTAGTAAGGGATAGGATTAGTAATGAAACCAGGTCAAATTGATGGAATATCTTCATATGCTCCCTATACTATTCTGGCAAGTGATTAATTCTAGGCCATCTAAACTTCATCTAATCAAATGAATTACATCATGAACACTAGGAGAATGTAGCTGAGTTTACATAAAATAAATGTTTTTGACTCAAAGCATTCTTGGTAACAACTATTTTGATCTTCTCCATTAAATTATTGTCATTTCTTCTTGAATAACTTTGGGGTTTTATACTTGCAATCATGGGCTGAGTTGGAGGGGTTATGTCTCTGGATAGGCAAAGTGATTCAAACTTTTAGAAACTGAAAGCCTTTAGTGGGTAAACCTTGAACCAGTGATCCTATAATTCATCCCCAGCCTGTGCCTCTATTAATAAAAACTGACTCTCAACTTATTTGATTGATACTCAGGTTGATTACTGAAGGAGATAATAGCCTTGCAGAACAACTAAGTTATTTTGTAAATTCTTAAATATTTGCTGCAGAGTTATTATGTAATTTAGTGGAAAAAACACCACTGTACTTCACATCAGACTCATTCACTGAATGCATATGTCTTATAAAGACTTTTAATACATCTTATAAAGACTTACAGTGAACCAGTCACTGATCAAAGAGCATATCTGTACAAACTAAATTAATCCTCACAGGAATTCTAAGTACTATTTCCATTATAAACATGAATAAACTGAGGCACAATGCAGCTCAAAAAATTTGTATTTACATCGAGTTAGGCTCCAGAACCCTTTTCTGAACAATTCTGTGATTCTTCCTACTTTATGCCTAGTCATTGATGAAGTTTTGTGGTAAGTCATGGTGAGCTTAACAGTTTCCCTGCCCACTTAAAGCTTAGAACCTAGGTTTGGTTTCCTATTTTAGAGCTATTTAATTTTTTAACATTTTTTTTCTCCTGAATTTGTTGCGGTATATAGTACCTATATATCTTACATTTTATAAATATTACTGAAAATTAAAGAGGGCTGTGATATCTTTAATCCTCAGAAATATTAAACAACCTGTAAACAAATATATTAGGTTAAACCATACTCAAAGTTTTATATGCTTAAAAACTTGAGGCACTGTATTGAGAAACACACCTGAGAAACCTCAATCAATTCACTCTGGACAAAAATTTGGAAAACATCTCCTTGAAATAAGTTATCCAAAGATAACTTATATATATACATGTGTATATATATATATATATATATATATGTGTGTGTGTGTGTGTGTGTATTGTGTATGTATATATATAAGTATATATATATATACGTGTATATATATATACGTGTATGTATATATATAAGTACATTTATATACACGTATATATATATACTTATATATGTTTTATATATAAGAATGTATATATGTTTATATATATTATATATACGAATATATATATATATTCTTACATATATCAGCAGTATTTGATATGCTTATGACCTTAAAAATAATTCCAAACTGTCAAAATTATAGGCCCTATTCATTTTTGTGGGCTTCAAATTGACACAATATAAGTTATTTATTTCTAAACAATAGTAACACGTTTTTCTTACATGAATTTTCTATTTCTCTGCAACATCATAAAACTATTTAGAAAATGGAAAGATATTACCAGATGTAAGCCACAAAGAATGTTTTGTTATTAAGACATGCCTTCAAGATAATGAGAATTAAACTGACAAAAGGACATCTTGGCAAAATGTTCTCCAGTGCATTTGATTCATATGATAAAGATAAAGGAAATGAATAAGTTATTACAATCTTGGAAGATAATATTACAATGCTTTGTATACCCCTTTCCATATTAATTCTAATTTCTATCTTCTGTTATAGCATATGAATGTAACTTGGAATCTCTCAGGAAACATTTTACAATGATTGGAAAACACTTTATTTATCAATATTCACATGAAAATTACAAAAACTCCCTTGAGCAAGTTACCTTTCTTAGCAACCTAAAAATAGTTAATTGTAGCAGTCACTCTAACACATTCCTAAACACAATAAATGTTTACAAATTATATGCTTTGAACCACAAAATCCAATCAAAATATTTTTGGTTAAAAAGGCATTTTGGTAAATTAAAATTAAATATAGAATTTTCTGTAATTATATAAAGATTTAATAAAACCTAATAGGCTGTGGATTTGCCATGTGATTTTAAACAATATGTGTAACACTTTTGTCATGTCTTTATCCTCAATTTAGCAAGTTTGGGGTTTAGATTCTAAGTCCTAGTCATATATACTGAAGTTCCCTGATTCATATTAATGAACAGTCCAGTTATTTAAATGTGCAATTTTTGTTTAATGATAATGGGAGAGCAATAAGCTTAAACTGATAGATTTTAGAGTCAGTCACATTTTAAGGTTTGTTATGTATTTTGATCTAGAGTAACACATCACAGTTTTAACTTTGCCCAACAGTATTAAAATAGGATCAATGTGTGAGGGAGGAGATAAAGATCAACACAAGACAATCATCATATCTGGGCATAAAATGCAATATAAATGGTGGTAGGTTATTTGAGTTTAGATTATTCAGTTTAATTTTTTAAGATTTCAGTATGTGAAGTTAGATTAACATTTTTAATCTTCTGAATACAAACAGATTAGTAGCTTATAAAGATAATAAAATCATTTTGAGGTACCTAAAATTAGATGGATAACTTCCTTTTTTTATATATTTAGTGAGTTTATGAGCATAGGATGTAATACAGTCAATTATTTTCTTTGAACTCAAATGGTTAGTTTTTCAAACTATAGCTATGATTTTATAACTTATTACTAAGAAAAAGTATATAAGGTTATTTATTGAAAAAAACAAATTAATTAAAATGTCTGTCTATAATGTTAATATACATATGCTATACATATCCCAAGAAGTTTACTTTCTTCAAACCAGAAAATACACTATAATAAAACAAAGTGATAGAAAAGATATAATAGCAACAAAAAGCTAAGCCCAAGGCTGACAATCATAAATATAAAAAGTTTCTGTAAAGCTAACTTAAAAAACACTGTGGAGACATTTATTCTTCCTGGAATAGATTAGTTTAATATAATCCTAGTCAAACTAACCATGGTATTCTTTATTTAATCTGAAAAATGCCTTAAAAAAACATACAAAGAGGCCAGAATTATTATGAAAAAGGACAATGAGGTGCCAGGAGCCTTATTTAATTATTAAAAAAAAATTGTTAAGTGACATGAATTGAAATAATATGATCTTAGGCAAGAACAGTCACACACATATGTTTAAGATAATATAGTTTTAAAATATAAATGCAATTACATTTGGAAATTGTATGCAATAAAAATTATTGACATTTTAAATTACTCAAAAATGAACATGGTATATAACAAAGGAATTACAATAACTGATTAATATTTGGAACAATATATGAGTGCCATGTTACCTTATTTAAAAAGAAACTGGAACCAAATTTCATAGGTAAAAATGATTGAAACATGAAAAATTGAACCATGTATCAAGAAATGGTGGATAAATATTTTATAAAGTTGGAATGGAAAGATATTGCTAAACAAAACCCATCAGGTCTCAAAATCAAAAGCTGTAAAGGAAAATATTGATTTTTACCATCTCAAACTAAAATATCTGTTTAATAAAAGATACCATAAATAACAAAAGAAAGAAATGATGAATATTCAGGAAATGATTCTGACACATTTCAAGAAGTCTAATTTCTTTAATAAACAGAGACATTGCATTACAGCAAGGGGAATAAATGGTCAGAAAATGACTACAACTAACAATGAAAAAATAAATTCACTAATAATTCAAGACATAGAAATAAAAATTATATTGAGATACTATTTTAGTCATCATGGAAAATTATAAAAGGTGAGAATGAGAAGCGATCACCTCCATATACTGTTATTTGACACTGAATTGATGCTGCCATTTAAAAGAACAGTCTAGAGTTTTCTATCAAAATTAATTTTGTAATATGAATCATTTTACCCCCACATTCCACTATCTAATTTGATAACCACAAATTTTCCAAAGATATGTATACAATAGCTTCCTTACAATTTTTTTGAAATACTTTAATGGAATTATTTAAATGCCTATCAGCATAAAAACTGTTGAATAAAACCTATTAATAGTATATAATTGTTAGATTACAGTAAAAAGAATAAAAAAGTGATATATTCTGAAATGGAGAGATTCTAAGATATAATTGAAAACAGCTAAAGTAGAAATATGGTACTACAAAAAATTCTGCAAAAGTAAAAAGAATTCATGGCAATGGCTTAATCTGAAGAATAGAATATGTGTGAATGTATGTAGTAATACAATGAATAGAAATTAAAAGACATATTTTATGCTTACTGTGAGCATATATTTTTAAAAAATAGGTTTAAGAAAATTTAAACAGCAAAAGCTGAATAAAAATCACCTTTTCAGTTGGTCTATTGTACTTCGCCATTTAAAATGGCAATATCCCCAAGCCTACTCCTCCACCCAAATGGAGCTTTTACCCACTTTTCCTTTTCTATATTGCTCATTACCACCTTTTCATGCATTATATAATTTGCTTGTTTATTCAGTTAGCTTTTTGGAGCAAATCATTTTGTCTCTGATTCCTACGAAATGTCTAGAATATATAAACATGCAATACATAGTAAATAAATGCTTCCTGTTACTCCATTTCTCATTTTATAGCCTTGGTTATAAGACGATAGGCTGTGTCAGTCTGTATCTATACAGTCTGTTCTGAGCTACTTCCTTTTAATTCCCCATGCTCCAGCAAAAGTGGCTGTCTTTCTGTTTCTATGATCTCTTCTTACCTTAAGAAACATGAATATCCAGTTTATTCTATCTGAAATATTCTTCTACTTATCACATATTTTTATTCTTTTCATCTTCCAAATATCAGCTAAAGTATACCTGCCTTAGAAAGGGCCTAGAATTTTTTCCTCTCTTAGCAGTCAATTATTTTATATCAGATATTTAAGCCTATTTTCAAATTACGATTTTTTGTTTTGCTGTTTTCTTTAATGCTTCCTTCCCAGATGAGGGGGTTAGCTTGATAAGAGTTCTTCATAAGCATATCACTTTGCATTCATATTCTGATGTAATAACTTCCACATAGTATTTGCAATAAGTATGATTAATGAATAAATAAAAATACTATATGTACTTTTTGATCCTTTATATTCTATGCTATGTAAAACATTGTCTGATGTTGTGTGCATTATAGGCTCAGCACATATTTTTAAATGAATTCATTTCTTTTATTCAGCCATTAATTTGTATCTCTATCTTGCTGCAGTTTAGGTATAATCTCATACTTATCTTGTTAAAACACATTAGCCTTCAGATGATAGAAAAATAATAACCACAAACATATAATTCTAATGCTGATAACTGTATTTTGTCAGTGCTCCGTGTTCCAGGCCCCAGGCCTATTGTTTTAGATATTTTATCTCATTTAATTGTCACACTTACTCAATGATATACATCATCATCATTTAAAATTAAAAATTTGTTTAATAAGCCTAAATAACTTGTCCTCATTTATATTACTATTGTAATAAGTATCAAAGCTAATTCTTCTTTTACAGCCCAAATCTATCCGTGTAATCTCCAAACCCATTCCTTTTAATCCTTTCTTGGGAACTATGACTTGCAGTCTCTCTCTCTCTCTCTCTCTCTCTCTCTCTCTCTGTCTCAGTGGCCAAACTTTAGCTGTATTTCCTCTTTTCTTTTACAACATTTTTAAAAGTTCACTGGATTGTCATTAATGATATTAATGATAATAAAATACAGAGATGTAAAACATTCAGATTCTCAATAAGCCATAGTCCAACATGGAATACAAAGACAGAAACAAACAATGAAGAGCAATTGTCCATATTTAAGATGGGTGGAGAAAAGTGAACCCAGAAAAGAGGAGGAAAGCATTTCCATAGAGATGAAAAGAACATAAGGATAATGTTAAACAGATTGGTCTTCCAATGTCCTCAACTCTCTTGCTCTGTTTGATTTTCTCTCACATTTGACCTCCAAAATTCAGCCTCTGAATCAACACCACCAGTCTTTATTTCTATTCCTAGATTTTAGTACATTTCCAGTAGAAAACCACCTATTCAGGTATTTAATACAACACTGTTTGAAAATTTTAACTGTATTCGAGCCCATGGGGGATTCATTCCTTAAACATGCTATTTGTTTCCTAACAGTTACTATAAATAGATTTTCATTCGCATGCACCTTAATCCCATAACTTATTGATACATTCATTTTCTGTTAACTCACTTTACCTCCACTGTGCAATTTTCCTTCCTCACAGCTGTATTCCAGGCGTTGAAAATACCTAGACAACCATAAAGACTAGAGCCACTATAATCCATGGTCTGTACCTGCCACCAACTGCAAAACAATTTTCTATTTCCCCTCTAGTGAAAATTCTCTCTCATTCTTTATGGTAGAAATTACAAGTTTTCTGGTAATTTATTATGCTATCATTCAACAAATACCCATGCAAATACCTATATATTCATATAAACATATATAAGTGCATATATTTTACTGTAGCATGCAAGAGCAAATCATGTGGATATTCTAGCAGAGATATTTCATTCTCACACAAATCTGAACATGTGATTCTTTCTATAAATGTTTTTTGTTCACCAAGCTACCTTTTCTCTGTGCATAACAAACATGTGTGTCAATTTCTTCAGAAAATTGTCTATACAGGTTTTCTTCATTTTTTTTTTTTGAGACAGAGTTTCGCTCTCGTTGCCCAGGCTGGAGTGCAGTGGCACGATCTCAGCTCACTGCAACCTCTGCCTCCTGGGTTCAAGCGATTCTCCTGCCTCAGCCTCTGGAGTAGCTGGGATTACAGGTAACCACTACCATGCCTGGCTAATTTTTTTGTATTTTTAGTAGAGATGGATTTTGCCATGTTGGGCAGGCTGGTCTTGAACTCCTGACCTCAGGTGATCCACCCACCTCAGCCTCATAAGTCCTGTGATTACAAGCATGAGCCACTGTGCCTGACCTTTTTTTTTTCACATTTTTAATGGAGTTATTTATCCTTTTGATATTGAGTTGTGTGAATTCTTTTTTTTTTTTTTTTTTTTTTTAAAGAATGAAAGAGAGAGGAAGAGGAAGAGATTTTAGAAAAAGAGAGAAAAGGAGAAAGAAAGAAACAGCAAAAGAAAGAAAAAATTAAAGAGAAAGAGGAAGAGATTTTAGAAAAAGAGAGAAAGGGAGAAAGAAAGAAACTGCAAAAGAAAGAAAAAAATGAAAGAGAAAGAAAGAGGAAGAGATTTTAGAAAAAGAGAGAAAAGGAGAAAGAAAGACACAGCAAAAGAAAGAAAAAAAGAATGAAAGAAAGAAAGAGGAAGGTGAATTCTTTATATATTTTGAATACTAACCCGTTATCAGATATACAAGCTGCCTTTCTGTT
>CAUYQU010082512.1:0-27315 GCA_963574635.1 Cheracebus regulus | reverse complement strand
TTCTTTCTTTTGCTGTTTCTTTCTTTCTCCTTTTCTCTCTTTTTCTAAAATCTCTTCCTCTTTCTTTCTCTTTCATTCTTTTTTTCTTTCTTTTGCTGTTTCTTTCTTTCTCCTTTTCTCTCTTTTTCTAAAATCTCTTCCGCTTTCTTTCTCTTTCATTCTTTTTTCTTTCTTTTGCTGTTTCTTTCTCCTTTTCTCTCTTTTTCTAAAATCTCTTCCTCTTTCTTTTTCATTTGTTTTTTCTTTCTTTTGCTGTTTCTTTCTCCTTGTCTCTCTTTTTCTAAAATCTCTTCCTCTTTCTCTCTTTCATTCTTTAAATAAATAAATAAATAAATAAATAAAAATAAAATAAAGAAAAAAAAAGAAATTCTGGATAGAATCCTTTATTTCTTTATTTCCCAAACTTTCTTAAATGGTCTTCATTTCTTGTATAAAGTACACTTACCATATTAGTAGGTATTTGATCCCATACTGGGAATTTTATGGAATGTACATGCAGGTCCATCTTTACACCCTGTCTGGGCCTAATAGGTCAGGAAAGTCAAATTGACTGTTACAGAATTCTTTTCCCCTTGGAAACAACAGTATTTGGGAATTTTTTTCTAAGTAGTCCTCCAAATCGCTGTCTCGCTCCTTGTGAACCTGTTAAACATATCCACTGAAATGCAGCTTTGAGCTTTTGACCTGGAGACAAGCTGAGACTGAGGTGTTTGCTTTTGTTTCCCATTTGATTGATGGGCCTTGTTTGTGACACATTGGTTTTATTCGCCGCGTGTTTATTGTCAGCCTAGCTGCAGCCGTGTTGTAGACAACATACCATTGGTCACCTTTTTCTGTGTTCCTCATGCATTTTTACAATAGATAGGTCTTTTCAGGCTTCTTTTTCAAAATATATAACTCATTTGATTAATATAGAAGAAGGCAAATGATTCTAATGAAAATTTTGTTACTAATGACTTACATATCAAACTTAACTGTTTATCAACTGATAAAAATTCTTGACTAAGATCATCTAGTTTACTAGTAAGAAATATCAGAAATACAACAGTAAGACATTATTAGAAAAGCTTAGATTTAAAGTGGAAGGCCTCCAAAAATATTTTTTTTTCTGGACGAGCACACTCTACTCACATGCTGTTGCTAACTGAATGAACAAATGAATAAGAAATTCAAAGAAAGATGAAGTTTAATCAGGGCATCTGAAATAAGAAGGAGGTAATCAATCAGTGGAGCAGAGAAAAGATTTTGACAGTTAACACTTTTATGTATTCATTCAACAAATAGTTATTATTTGCCTGGGAGGGAACTCCACTAAGCAGCTGGTATTCATTGGAGAGCAAATCAGACCAGGCCCTGTTCTCATGAGGACTGTTCTAATGAGAAGACAGAGCACAAGCAAATAAAGACACACAAAATTGCAGCATGTATTAAGGGCTATGAAAGGAAAGTACTAGGGCGTATGAAAGAATAACCAGGGCAGAAATTGATGTTCGATTGGGTGGGCATGAAAG
Organism: Cheracebus regulus; assembly: GCA_963574635.1. Lineage (NCBI taxonomy): Eukaryota > Metazoa > Chordata > Mammalia > Primates > Pitheciidae > Cheracebus > Cheracebus regulus. The sequence goes on along the minus strand of CAUYQU010082512.1, from coordinate 25,804 downwards.
GTTTCTCTGAAGAGGGGACATTTAAACAGTATTACTAGATTCAGATATTTAAAAACAAGGGGAAAAGAAGTTATAATAAATGTAATATTCCAACAGTGGGATTAAATCTCCATGACCATAAGCATTTTTTAAAAAGTTCGCCTCTTTTGTCTTTAAAATTGTCAATGTGGAAACTTCTCAATCAGCAACTTTCTGTAGCTCTATATGCACATAATTCAAAAAAACCCTAAGTGTTATAGGTGTTCAATAAATGCTTGTTGACTTGAATTGAACTTTGATTAATAACCCCTCTGTGTAAGCCAATACCGTGATATCAGCGCCGCTGCTCTGGAAAATGTCTTGATTTGGTTTTTAAACAGATGGCTTTTGCATTCCGTTTTTAGGTGACTTCTCTAGGCAGGAAAACCAGATTAAGGGTAGGAGAGAGGGAAGTGGCCTTCACAGTGAGGTTCCCCTGAACTCAAATAAGAAATTAGCTATATATAAATGGTTCTATTCTCAATAGATTCACTGCCAGTTGAAAATGTAGTTGAGTACATAGATTTTTATTATAATTTTTTGCTGCTCTGGTGTGTGTGATATATTGAAGTGCTGGCTCCTTTGCCTTTTTTTCATTAAAAACATCATAAAACATTTAGGGGTCTGTGCAGAAATTGCTGTGACCTCCATTTATAATTAAAGAAAGTAATGTTTCCTTTAAAATATTACTGGAGAGCAGTATTTCTGACCACAAGACCCTGAAGCCTGGTAACCAGATTTGTGCAGATTTCCATTCTCCTGTGTGCAATTACTAAAATAATGGGAAAGAAAGACCACTGGAAAGGGAAAGAAATCTAGTCAGTAAGGTGATTTGAAGCAAGCTTACAGAAACGATGTTTAGTATTTCGTTATTGTTGTTTTTTCAATGAAAGCAATCTCTTTTTTTTAAAGGTCACTGATGCTAAATAAACATGGTGCTTCTATACATTTCTTAAAATGAAGGATATGGTTCCAGTCTGCTAGAATGTGTCTTTGCACCTGCATTTCAAACTTTCATGTGCACACAAACAAAGCACATTCTGATTCAATTGGTCTGGAGTGGAGACAAAGACTATCTTTCCAGCCAGGTGATCCAGTGCTGCTGGCCCGAGACGATGCTTTAAGTAGCAAAGCTCTTGGCAATAACTTTCATCTCCTGAAAGGCAAACTACATCATTGGTCAATGGAACACCAACTTTGTGTTTATAGTCTGGCTAGTTTTCACCATGTCATAGACAATTTCTTTTGAATAACTTGCTAGAATCTCTCAGTTGAATTACTCAGCGTGTGTTTTCTTTTATCTGAGAATTAGTCCTAAGGGTAACTAAAAAGCAAGGTAAAATCCTCAGTCACCCTTGATATTCCCTTTCCTTCACACACTGCACTCAATGCAAGTTCTATCAAAATCCATCCCACATCCATTCTGTTCTCTCTGTCTCTGCCACACCGCTCTAGTCAGGTCCATTATCATCTTTCACCTGCACTCAACAGACTCTCCCAACTTATCTCCTGTCTTTAATATTGTCCTACAGCAATCAGATGATCTTGAAAGAGTATAAATCAAACTATCTCACTCTCGCTTAAAATCCTCCAGTAGCTTCTCATGTAAAACCCAGACCCGTGACTGTAGCATACAAGAGCTACCTGATCTGGCCCTGAAAACCTCCCTTACCTCTTCGCAGGACCTCTCACTACTGGGCCTTGCCGCGGTCCACCAGACTTCTATCAACTCCTTGAACTCGGCTGGCCACACTCCTTCCTGCCTTGGAGCTTTGCATTCATGCTTCTCTTTGTCTGAAAAACCTTTCACATGATGCTGGTGTCTTCTCATGCTGGCAGCCCCTCAAGGTCCTTTGTAAATTAGCTATGCCCAATTTCTCTGTATTTCATCTACCAACTTTATTTCCTATTTAGCCCTTACCACTGTCTGAAAGTACCATTTTTTTTGCATCTCTGTTTACATGTTCATTTTCTGGCTCCCCACTACCACACTAGGACATAAGCTCCACGAAGCTGCCATATTTTGTAAGGAGGAGGAGAGTGATGGAGAAAGGGGAAGAGCGTGGGAGGGAGAGAAAAGAAAGGAAGGAGGGAGGGAGGAAGGCAACCTAGCTACCTTTGAACAAAATGTGTCCTATGTTTCAATTTGATACTGAGCAGTATTAGAAATTATTATTTTCTCATATTCTAGGGAAGATAGCAATAGAAATTATTATATGTAGTTTAAAGGCCTAAAAACATATATTTTTACAAAGAGTAGCTCATTTCTGTGTTGTTTTAGTAACATCATTAACTTTTATTTTGAGAAACAAAAAAGGCACCATTTGGGTAAACGTACATAAGGGTGACACTCCTAATGAGGTTCCTCCACTATGGATAATGCATTTGATAGGATTCTAGGCTGGCTATAGGGGACAGAGAGCAAACATTTGCTTTTGTATGAAAAGTGATATAAATAGACCCCCTGTAGTTATAAACGCAGGCATGCCCTGTTGCCTAAGGCTGAAGTGGTTTATGGTTATAGGCAAGAACAAAGTACTCTGGTTCACTTGGGTATTTGATTCCTGCTCTTCTTAGGTGTTCTAACCTGCTGACCATGCAGACAAAGAGAACAAAATCACTGCAAGTAACTGGATACATGTAGTGTGTGCCATGAATGTACATTTGGAATGTCCTAAGTCAAATCATGGCTTAGTCATCTAACTCTGCAAAAGCATCTGAACCTTCCTGAGCCTTCTTATTTTTCAGCTGCAACATGAAAATAAGAATCTTTGTAAGGTTTTAAAATCATATATGTAAATAGGTAGACTTATAAGAAATTATATATTTTACTAGATACTATAATTTCAAATAATTGTATGAAGTTATATTTTATCAATTATAATTCATATAATTTTTATATTTCTAGTATACTATATGCTAGAAATATATATCTAGTATATCATACTAAAATATATTTATCACTTTTTTTGTACTTTTGGGGACATGGAATCCTACACAATTCCAAAAGTTAGGCTTTGTTTTGCAGTTCATGTGTTTTGCAGTTCATGTATTTTGCGTAACCTTTACATTTTACCTTTGTGAGGGAGGGAGCAGCAAGTTAGGGTACATGATTTTATATGAAAAGTGATATAAATGTACTTATACAAGCAAGCATGCCCTGTTTAACTAGATACCTAAGAGAGTCCTATCAATGAAAGCAACTAAATATTCTGTGAGAGTTTTAGGTTAATCACTAAAAAAAGAATGATGGACTTGAGGAAATTTTAAGAAAGAGATACAGAAAAAAAAAACCTCCAACATTGTAATTATAAAAATTCAATGATTGAGTCAATAGAAAACTAGAATCTGTTGAAGAGAGGATTAATTAACAGGAAGCTACGTAGGAAGAAATAATGTAATTAGCTGAAGAAGGCAAAATGATAAAAGGCAAAACTGAAATTTAAAAACATAGATCAAGTAAGAAGGTCCAATGTAAGTTCTAATGAGAAAGAGGCAATATCTGGAAAAAATAGTGTTTAACCCATTCTAGAAATTCAGTAAATTAGAATTTTATGTTTGGTAGATAATTTCTTTCTTTTTTAAATCATTGGGCTGGATGTGTTTCTTACTGTTTTATTGGTTGTAAGAAATAAATTATTGAAGCAGAAGACAAGTCTAGTGGGAAAGAATTATTTCAATTTATTCTACACTCTATCAATTTTTTGTTTGTAAATATTAGAACCATTTCTATTTCTGAGGTAGACTTTTCTTTATCTACAATATATATTTTAAAGTATCAATTCAGGGTGTCTTTTTTTGTGGAGAAATGGTTTCAGGTTTCCTGAGCTTGCTTTATTTAAAACAAAGTTTGAAACATAAATAGATAACAGGCATATTTAGAATCAGATTATGTAGGTTCAATTTGTATTGAAATAACTTATCTCAAGACCAAGCTGAAATAGATTCAATAGTCTCAGTCTTTGCATTTAAACTTACTCTCACTTTAATCCTTCAATGTGTCCAAATAATAGGCATAGACTACAAAATATTTTATTTTCAATAAGCATAAATTATCAGAGTATAGCTTGTTTCTGTCATCTGGTTGGTATTTAATAAATACATGTTGAATAAGTGAATTAATGCCTACTATAAATTTCAAATTTTAGAAAAATTCACTAAAAGAAAATGAAAGCATATTTTTGCATATGGTTGGAATTTTCTATTTATCTAAATGTTGTGGCCAACATTTGCCATCATTTTGGTATTAACTAAACCTTTTGGTGCAGAGTGATGGAGGAAGAAGATGATTAGAAATTATTTAGGAATGTTTTTGGCGATTAAAGTTAATTTTTACATGGTTTAATTTCAGAAGCTCTCTTTTATATAGGCTTTCCTTCACTGAAACCTCTTCAGTTCTCAATCAAATCTTCGTATTTGAAAACTCAGCTTGGAGTCTTTCAGAAGACCCTATTATAGGCCTTGCTGAAATTTGATTACCTTAGTATGGGAAAATGTAGGTAAAAATGTTCTTTTCATTTAAAATAAGACTATGCCATAGGGCAAACAGGAACATGACAGGTCTCTTTCCTGTCTGCTATGTTTTGTTCATTTCTAGGTAGGGGAATAAAACAACTATTCCTTCAGTACCACCAGTCTTTACTGAGGACTTTTACACATGCTTTTCACTGTCTTGGAATGCTTTCCCCTCTAGTAGAAGCTGCCAATACCTTAGTTGTCTTTTAGGGCTCAGCTTAAATGTCATCTAAACATACCTGAATTCTCTCAGCTGAACTCCATTAGAAAGTATGCTGTATTTTCCCCTCTGTGACTAACTCTGACAAATAGAGGCTGAAGAATTGTTCTACGGAGCTGTGTTTCTACATGGCTTTTCTAGCAAGACTGAGAATGTTGTGATTTTTTATATATGTATAAAATAGTGGCCAAATTAGTAATGTACCACCTTGTATTTACTCTCCTGCATTCCGGGCTCACTGCATTTTTTTTCTGTCTCACTCTTGCAGCCCTGGATTGCACCTCCTACTAAGCCTTAGCGTATTTGAGACAAGAGAGGTGCCTGGGCGTGGGGGGAGTTTGCCTTTTCTGCTCCAGTTCAACCCTGAGCTTTGTGTCACCTTTTATAGTTACTGGTATGAATGTCTTGCAGAACATTCTAAGAAGCCAAAACACTATCTCACCCACTCTGCTGTCTCCTGCAGCCTCATCCTTGCATACAGAAACTGCTTGATCTGGAAATTTTGAATTAATAAATAGTTCATCTCTGCTTCCACCTCATAAACTATATCAATGTGTCCCAACAGACTTACCAGTATTTATTATTATTTCTTCAAAAACTCTCTATTTATGTGGAATCAACCTCTTTGTCTTCTGAAAATCATGCTTCAAGGGAAAGTCAGTTGAGATCCTAGGACATGGCCAAAAATCAAAGCCAAAAGTTATGCAGAGTGAGGTGCCTACAGAATAAGCCAAGTTTTAGGCAAAATTCACAAGCTTGGAGCCAAGGACAACATGACTCAGTTAAGGCCTACTGGCTTCCCCTGAGCTCCTAATCATTTTGTATTTAGCTGGAGTAATTCGCTCTTTAACATGAAGCTCTTCAGTGACTTGCTCCCTTTGCAGATATCACACTAGAATAATGGACTTTGGAAAATAATCTTGGCAGAGCCTTGTTTTGTTTTAAACATTTTTGATCAGATGTAGGGTTTTATAGTCATATTGTTTGTGAAATGCCTTTTCTGTACATTTTTATCATGGCAGTGTTTATGTTGCATGTCTAATTAGCTTCAATATACCAGATGAATTGTTTAAACCCGTCTGGCAGGCTATAATTTCTCAAAGTTTCTCATTTGCTGAAAAAAAAAAAAAATATATATATATATATATATTTGTAAAAGGTTTAGATTTCAGGAATTAAAAAGTCTATGATGGATCCTATTTACCATAGGAAATATATCAAGGAGGAGAGAGAGTGAAGCCATTTGCCACGCTGTCCAGTGGGAGAAGAGACAAAGCCCCAAAGACTTTAAATTCTAATTTGAGAATTTGTGCCAAGATTGATAGTTCTTCCCACTCCCAACCACTCCCCAGAATTAAGGGCAACAAAAGACCAAGCTGAGAAGTTGTTTTTTTTTTTTTATCATTACTAGCATTAAATGTATCTGGGACAGATAAAGGCAGAGGAAATTGTGGGATCTTGGAAGAAAGGATAAAAGGGATCAGGGGTGCAAAGAAAGGTGAGATTGGTGAAGAAGGTGGATTGAGGCCAAGAAAATAAAAACCAGGGGTCTAAAGAGTGTGGTTTCATTGAGAATCAAGTACTTGTGTGCTACAAATTTCTTTCTTGACACATCTTGACACATTACACCATAATGTAAAAAAAGTTTACAAGTGAAAAGAGCCTCAGAGGTGATCTAATCCCAGCTTTTCCTCTCTTCTCCTCAAGGAAGACTTCAGTCTCTTCCTTCTTTCAACTTCTGCTTGAATCCAAGTCATAAGTCCTTCCTGTACTAAGGTGCTCATAATCATGGGAGGAGGTTCTGTGTTTAATAGCACCAATTGTTACTGTGATTATAAATAATAGCATATTTGTGCAGTAGTTTGTTATCTTGTGCTCTCCTGATATTATTGCATTTGAACATCACAACAACCCTATGAAATCTGGCAGGACATTTTAGACACAAGTTCACAATTAACTCAGCATCCAATAATTTTGTGGCTTGCCCATATTAACACATACAATAACAGCAGGAGCTAGTGTTTATGAAAATCCTCATTATATGCTAGGCATTGTGCTAAGGTGCGTTCCCTATATTATTGCATTTGATTCTCTCAAGAAACATTATGCTAGGTAGGCACTTTTATGAAAGTAAAAGATAATGAAATGAAAAATCAATATGTAAAATAATTCATCCGGGAATTATTTTAAGTGTAGAAGTTTGATACAGCATGGTGACTATAGTTAATAATAACGTATATTTCAAAATAGCTAAAACAATGGCTTTTAAGTGCTCTCACTACAAAGAAATAAATATTTGAGGTAATGAATGCATTAATTAGCCTGATTCCATGATTCCACAATGTATATGTGTATCAAAACAACATATTGTACCCCATAAGTATATACAATTATCAATTAAAAATAAAACTTTTAAAACATTTTTAAAAATAAAATTAAGGTATTTTTTAAAAAAAGTTCAAGGACTTACTCCACATTTGACTGATGCTAGTATATGTTACAGTATTTTATCAAATTTAAAACAGTATGACTATAAAGTGCACCATTATTTTATATACCAATAAGAAGTTTTACAACTACTGCTGGTTAAGCAATGACACAGTGCTTTCTTATCACTCTGAATTTTCATTCTTAATGTTGAACAAGTTCTTTTAGATTTAATTTAGACAGATTTTTAGCACATCACCCTTAACCATATGTAAAAGGAAATGTGTAATAAATTTGTTAAGATGTTCCTAAATATCTTAAACATTTAATTTAAACATCTCCACATTTCACGATTGACTCTTCTCAATTACTTTTCAATTCAGAATCACTGATTCTTTTCCCTAAGAGTAACATTCTTTGTGACATTAAAAACATGGATATAGAGCATTTCTTAAAAGAGTGCTCCACTGCTTTTGCCAGGATTTTTTCCCCAAGCCTATGATACCCATTCTGCAAGTTTTGGGTTGTGCACTTAGGCAGTGACAAACACGTCAGCACTCTGGAGGATAATAACTGTAAGCACAAATAATACAAAGGGAAACAAATATGCAATTTAAGATCAATGACATGGTTTACTGCTTCCTTGGTTTGAGGCAAAGCTATGAATAAATCCCAGGTGCTTATATCTTAAGTTATCTCAAAAATTCATTCTAACAAGTCAGCCTTTTTTTTAACTTTATACCTATTCTTTAAAATTTGTTTTCTTTGACTACACATAAGCCACTTTGTTTTTCAAGTTTTTCAACTACAGCAGGGTTGTAAAGATTCAGAAGGAGTTTCATTAAAATATGAGTGTTTTTGGCAAAGCTGTACACACATATGCAGACACATTTTCAAGTAAAAAGGTTGATAAACACTGATGGAAAAATAAAGTATGTGTGTGACACAAGGAGGGGGGAAGGATTGAAGAAAAATGAGTATAAAATGTCATAAATATGTTGATCCAGCTGTGAAGTTAATTAAATATTACAGTCCTGTTTGAATAAAAACAAAAACTGAGATTTCCTGGAGAGTACTGTTTGTTTTCATTTAAAAAAAAAAAAAAAGACATTTGCCATGATTGAAAAGAGCATGACTTTCTTGCAGCAATTCCTAACAATGTGCTTTTCTATTTTTTATTATATTTTCTGTTTAGTTGCAAAGGTAGAGAAGTAAACTAATTGTATGTCATTTTGTTAACCAAATCTCTTTGGTTACTGGCAATTTACAAATAATTAGCTTAGTAAAACTTGTTGCTCATAATGAAAATCATAAGATCTGGTAACATTGAACTGTTTTCTGAGGCAATAAAGAAATATTAAATAATATTTAGTAGGCTGGGTGCGGTGGCTCATGGCTGTAATCCTAGCACTTTGGATCCACAAGGCAGGTGGATCACCTGAGGTCAGGAGGTCAAGACCAGCCTGGCCAACATGGTAGAAACCCGTCTCTACAAAAATACTAAAAAATAGCTGGCATGGTGGTGGGCACCTGTAACCCTAGCTACTTGGGAGGCTGAGGCAGGAGCATCACTTGAATTTGGGAGGTGGAGGTTGCAGTGAGCCAAGATTGTGCCATTGCACTCCAGCATGGGTGACAAAAGCAAAACTCTGTCTCAATAATAATAATAATAATAATAATAATAATAATATTTAGTAGAGTTTTGCAAGTTATTAGGAAGTCTTTTATTTAGTCAAAAATTCAAAAGCTCTTAAATGGCACATAGGATATAGAAGACTGAAATAGTGGAGACACAGGATCTAGAGCCAGTCTGCCTGAGTTTCCATCCAGGTTTTGCTACTTACTAGCTGAATTACCTGGGTTAGTTTTAATGTTTTCTTTTTAAGTAAACCTTTTCTGGGCCTCTGCTTCTGATCTGCAAAATCAGGATAAAATACCCTCCTAACAGGTTTGTTGTGAGATTTAAATGAGCAAAAACATGTGAAGTTCTGGTACATAGTAATCATTCAAAGGTTTTCAGATGATAACATGATACGATCATATGTGGTTACTCTCTGTCAACTGAAATATCTTTTAGTTTCCTGAAAACTTGATTCTCCATTCTTCTCAGCAATTGAATATTCTACATTAAGAGCAAAGAAAATGGCTAGAAGATCCAGATTGGATTATAACTGAGTGATTTATTTTTTTCAAACAGAATTTATGTTCTTTTCTCAGTTACCATAATTATTATGGAAGAATCAGAATGTAGCTAGGAATGGACCTGACCTTAACCATCACTACCTCTCTCTGGTCTGAATCATGAAACAAGCATCACATCTGAAGCTTTCTTGCTGCTGCACAGACATTTTCCCCATGAATAGATTTTTGTTCTATGAATTTCAAAGTTACAAATACTATATGAAGATAAAACTCTACTTATGATGCCATTGTTTAAAAATTACGTAGTAAGCATTTAAGAGAAGCATAATAAAGGTCCTTCAGGTCCCATCATTTCTTTCCTTGCCTTTTTTTTTTTTTTTTCTTTTTTGGTCTGAGTTTAATAGGCCTAGAACCATGCTTCTCTGAATTCTTAGAAGCATACTATCTAGAAAAACTTTCTGGGATGGTAGAAATGTTTTTGATCCCTCCGACAGAGTAGCCACTAGCCAGGTGTGGCTATTTAGCACTCAAAAATAGTGTAACCAGGGAACTGATTTTTAAATTTTATTTAATGTTAATTAAAGTTTAACTTTAGTTTGAATTTAATTTCATTTTAATTCAAAATACATGTGGCTAGTGACTACCATATTTGATACACAGTTCTAAAGCATTCTTCAAATTACTTCTATTTTCTTAAAAATTATGGAAATAGCCCTGTTTATCTGGACATTTGATATTTAGCAAACGTAAGCTTTAATCTGCTAGCTGAAAACCGGAGTAGGAAAAGGCTTAGAATGGCAAATAGACCATTATTATGCTACAAAATATGCTGCAAATGATTCTTGGTAATGTCAAAGTGTTGTTCTCAACAGGAGAGGTTGAGCCACTCTGGGACTCTTGTCTGAACAGTTGTGTATAAAATAAAACAGCCAGAAAAGCCAGAAACACATTGATGTCAGTGAGAAGATATAGCTAAATGGTAGAAAGGAAAGAGAAAAGACTGTTTTAAAAGCAAGTACTGCATTAAGTCATATTTTTCAGACAGGCAGTATATGAAACACAAATAAAAATGAAATAAAACAGAAAAAGTAGTCAGTAGAACTATAAGGATGTATCAATCTTGGGCCATGCACCAAGGGAAAAAGCTCACATTAGGGCAAACTCCAGAGAATGTCACAACATCATGAACAGTATTCATAATTTTGAAAGTAATTTGTCAAGAAAAAGCTTACATTATCTTTGCAAAATTTCATTAAAAAAATGAAGTACAAAATGTTAAATGTGCTACAAGAAAATGTTTAAGAAGTCTTGGTATTTAGAGGGATAAGCAACATTCACATATGGAACCAGTCCTTATCTGACCCAACCTTGTTGGGTCCAGCAGCATTCATTTCTGACTCCTCTTAGAATATAAGAATAACATACTGTCCAAAAACCTCAGAATAGAAAGTATTTATTGGTCCATTGGTCCCTCAATATGCCAAGAGAATAGACTGAACCCTTGACAGGCGTATGTCACGACAGAAAGCTTTACTCAAAAGGCTTATTAAAGGCTCTAGTGAAGATAGTATATACAGGTTGAATTGCATGATTAATACTTAGCAAAAGCAAGGGCTAGTATACATGTGGATAAGCCATTTTCTTGTCTTTATACTTTTATATTTAAAAAAAAATCCTAACCATTCCCAGGAATGGTTGTATAAAAATTCAAGTGATGGTGGCTCTTTTAATGGGTTTATGGGTTATTGTGAAAACTTTGCTTAGTTTTTATTTTAATTAAGACATCTATTTTATGTTTTGTAAAAATAACCCATACAGCATGCAAGATTATTTTGTTTTATAAATGGTAGGAGTTCTAGATGACTAGATTAATAACTTCATGAAACATTGCATCACTAATTACATGATAATGATTGAAATGGCCATAGAAAATCACAATAAAAGAACCAGCACAAAGCTAAATATAACATATGCCACATACCTTCCATTAATAACACGCATTAGAAGCAGTGTGCTAACTGGGAGGGAAGATGATTTAATAGGTGTGATAGGACTGATTTTCAACACCAAAGGATGGAGAAAGTTTGGGCATGAAGAGGGAAGGCCTTAGAAGAACCATCATTGGCTTGGAAGTTGGGTTCCTGGAAACATAGCATAGGAGAGGGTGGTGTCCATAGCAGATCATTCACTAGGGCAGTAGAGAAATACATATTTGGCAAGTTGGGCAGAGATAGTTAATGGCATCAACAACCACACAGATGTGTTGGGAGCACAGAACAGCCCATGATTTGAGAGCACCTAAGCTGTTCAAAAAGAAAACAGTATTAAGGAGAGCAGCGGACAGATTTTCAGACTGTTGGTGTAATCACTGAGGTGCTCAAACACTGCATTGAGATGAAAGTACATTAATCTCAGGCTGTTTAATGCAGACCACAAGCCCTATTATTATCGTCAAACACTTAATATTTCTACAATTTCCAAAGATTTCTCACTGTGGCTGAGTTGTGTTTAAAAGGACAGCCTTATACAGCCAAAGAAAACAAACTTTAAGAACTTAAAATTGAAGGAATTTTTAATGTAGCTGGAATGCTTATAATTTATCATTTCTCACATAGGACAGAGCTTGATATTTTAAGATATATTTTCATTTCAATGGTGAAATGCACATCAGCAAAGGATGTGTGATTTCTGTTCCCCTCTCTTTAGCTTTAAAAAAACTTGATAATGCTGAAACTTGGGACTACTGTGTCATGTATATTATAAGTTTGGGGTTTGTTGATCAAAATTTTACAATAACTTACAGAAAAACTCAATGAAATTAGTTTGGTCAGATATAGAAAAAGCAAAGGAGTTTTTATTTTAGTAGAGAACTTTCTTATTTTCCACATAGATGTTAAAGTTTGAAGAGCTTTATAAATTATAATTTGAATTTGACTATAATTCTCCATTTCTAGTGGAAATTAATATCTTAGTGCAAGGTTTACCAGACCCATGAGGGCCTCTTGGTTGCAGCTTTGTTTATTGCCATTTAAATAACTGTGTGATAAGAAGCCATATACTTATGCTAAGGTCCCATTGGCATTTCATAAGGAATGTTAGCCAAAGAGTCCACCCTTCTAATCCCCAATCACCCTGTCCTTTCTGCTCACAGCCATTGACTGAGAGGCGGAACCACTTTGTAAGACCTGAAGGCAAGAGTTAGTTGAGTTTAAAAGAAGCTTCTGCTTTTGAAAGACTGGAGCTTTCTGAAATAGCCATTGTCTACACAAGCGTAAAGATACTCAAAACATCCTTTTTACCTAAGATCAAATTTGAGATCTCATTCAGAGAAGGCATGGTCAGGCAACTGAAGAGATAAAAGACTCTAACAGAACAAGTCAAGAAAGCTTTGTTTTGACTTCAGATAATATACCTTGGGGTTATTGGGAATTTTGGTCTTCAGGGAGCTACAAGCCTGCCTTTCAGCAATTCCTCAACATCTGGCATGGCCCAAGAGTCACAAAGTGATTGGAGACTTTTGGAAAATGCTCAAATTACAGTTGTACATAGTTGAAAGCAGATATATCCATGAAGAAATTATGAACAGTTAGCTGTTTATATCTTGCCTGCAGTCTGTGATACTTCATTTTAAAAGCAGAACCATAATTGTGATTTTTTTTTTGCCAAAGGAAAATTCTGCCAGGTTCTAGGTTGAAAATTGCTTTAAAAATGACCATTCATTCAGTTCCTTCCCCTGGCTGTACCAAGTTATATAGTGTAATTCAGAATAGACTAATATTCAACTTGCAATTGCTTTTACTATTTCTCTTTAACCTTTAAATCAGAATTTTAATTAGTAACGTGAGTCCCTTTCTTGATAGATTTGAGTATAAGTGGACGTTTAAAAACTATATTAGTTTCTAAGAAAAGAAAATCAAAGTGGATGTTCAAGATTATATTTATTACAGTTATCAGTTATCTATAGAAATTGTCATCCTAATGTATCTGCATGAACAATTCTTTTTTATTGAGACCACCTATAAGCAAAAGAGTGAAACTATTAGTTTCAATCTTAACTTGACTAATTAACATTTAATAAGAATTCTGTGCAGCCATACCTCATTATATTGTGCTTTTCTTTATTGCGCTTTGCAGATACCGTATATTTTACATATTGAAGGCTTGTGGCAACCGTGTGTTGACCAAGTCTGTTAGCACTGTTAGCACTGTTTTCCAACAGCATGGGCTCACTTCCTGTCTCTGTGTCACATTTCAGTAAGTCTCTGAATATTTCAAACTTTTCCATTATTATTATATCTGTTAAGATAATCAACACTCTTTGATGTTACCATGGTAATTGTTTGAGGGCACCAAGAACCATGCCCATATAAGATGGGAAACTTATTTGATAAATTAATTGATATTTGTCAATTAAGTTTGATAGATATCAGTTAATTGATAAATGTTGTGTGGGTGACTGCTCAGCCCACCAGCCATTCCCTGTTTCTCTCCCTCTTTTCCAACCTCCATATTCCCTGAGACACAGTAATATTGAAAATTAGGCCAATTAATAACCCTATAATATCCTCTAGGTGAAAGGAAGAGTAACAAGTCTCACCTTTTACATCAAAAGCTAGAAATAATTAAGCTTAGTGAAGAAAGCCAAAAGAAGCTGAAAGCTGAGTCTCTTGCACCAAACAGCCAAGTTGTGAATGCAAAAGTTATTGAAGGAAATTAAAAGTGCTACTCCAGTGAACACACGATAATAAAATGAAACAGCCTTATTGCGGATACAGAGAAAGTTTTAGTGGTCTGCATAGAAGATCAAACCAGTCACAACATTCCCTTAACACCTAATTCAGAGCAAAGTTAGTTCTAACTCACTTCAATGCCGTGAAGGCTAAGAGAGGTGAGGAAGCTGCTGGAAAAAAAGTTTGAAACTAGCAGAAATTGGTCTCTGAGGTTTAAGGAAATAAGCCATCTCCATAACATAAAAGTTCAAGATAAAGCAGCAGTGCTGATGAAAAAGGTACATCAAGTTATAATGACTAGCTAGGATAATTGATGAAGGTGGCTATGCTAAGCAGATTTTCTATGTAGATGAAACAACCTTATATTGGGAACAGATGCCATCTGGGACTACTATAGCTTAAGAGGAGAAGTCACTGCATGGATTCAAAGGACAGGTTCTCTTTTTAGGGGCTAATGCAGCTGGTGACTGTAAGCCAATGATCATTGATCATTCTAAAAGTCTTGGGACCCTTAAGAATTATGCAAATTTTATTGTACCTGTGCTCTGTAAGTGGAACAACAAGCCTGGATGACAGCACATTGGTTTGCAGCAATTACTGAATATTTTAAGCCTATTTTTAAAACCTGCTCAGAAAAAAAAAATTTCTTCAAAATATTATTGCTTATCGCAATGCAACCTGCTCACTCAAGAGATGGAGATATACAAGGACACGTTCTTGTTTTTGGTTTTGGTTTTTTGGGGGTTTTTTGTTTGTTTTTTTAATGGCTGCTAACACAACACCTATTCTTTAGCCGATGGATCAAGAAGTAACTTCAACTTTTAGATCTTATTATTTAAGAAATACATTTTGTAAGGTACAGCTGCCATAGATAGTGATTTCTCTGATGGATTTTGGCAGAGTAAATTGAAAATCTTCTAGAAGTAATTCCACATTCTAGATGTCATTAACAACATTTGTGAACCATGGGAGGAAGTCAAAATACCCACATTTTGACAAGAATTTGGAAAAAGTTGATTTCAGCCCTCATGGATGAGCTTGAAAGGTTCAAAACTCTACTGGATGAAGTAACTGAAGACGTGGTGAAAATAGCAAGAGAGCTAGAATCAGAAGTGGAGCCTAAATATGTGACTGGGTTGCCACAGTCTCATGATCAAACTTGAAGAGATGAGAAGTTGCTTCTTGTCGATGACCAAAGAAAATGGTCTATTGAGATGGAATCCCCTCCTGGTGAAGATGCTGTGAACAATCTTGAAATGACAATGAAACATTTAGAATATTCCATAAACTTAGTTGGTAAAGCAATAGCAGCGTTGGAAAGGATTGACTCCAATTTTGAAAGAAGTTTTCCAATGGGTAAAATGCTATTAAGCAGTATAGTATGCTGTAGAGAAATCTTTTGTGAATGGAAGAATGATATAGCAAACTTCATTACTGTCTTTTTTTTAAGAAATTGCCACAGCCACCCAACTAATACCCTGACCCATCAGTCATCACTCATCCACACTAAGACCTCCACCAGCAAAAAGATTATGACTCACTGAAGGCTCAGGTGAGCAGTAGCAATTTTTAACAATAAATTCTTTTTAAATTAAGTTATGTATATGACTTTTTTAGACACAATGCTATACACACTTAATATACTCACGTGTATTAACATAACTCTCATATGCCTTGGGAAGCGAAAACATTTATGTGACTCACCTTATTGCAATATTCACTTTATTGCAGTGGTCTGGAACTAAACATGCCATATCTGTGAGGTATATGTATATTAAAATGTGTCCCTTTTGTCATATCCCATATAAAATATAGTTCTTTAAAAGGTGATTCAATAATACTGTGAGATGAAATTGATAACTGACAAGTGTTCTCAAAAGATATTTGCCTGTCCTTGCATGACTTTTGACACTGACAAACATACATTCTACCACTATCTGAATTCAGTATACTAGATATGTAAGGATGGTATAAATAGAATTAACTTTGGATTCCTTTGATTTGTTTTTAGTTTAACTTTATATCTTTAGTGGTTTTTGAAGAAGCACCTGACCCATTTGGGTTGAACTGATTTACCACTTCCCAGGCGGCCGCTGATAGGTAGACCGATCTGCCAAATTCAGAGAGTCTTTGGAGAGGTGGCATCCATTGAAACCTTGTCTCCCATTGCCTGGGAGTAGCTAGAAGCCTTAGGACCATGGCAGATGTAGTCATTCAAATCTACAGAAAATGAAAGAGCTGTCATTTCAATCCTGCTGTGTTAACTCCACCATTTCCTGATCTAGATATTTCACAGTTTAATTATAAATGACTTTCTGCACTTATGTATTTAAATTAGGAAGTTAAAAATCTTATTTTCTTAAAAGGAGTGCTTTCTACTTTTAGGAATCTCAAGGTGAATACTAAGAAGTATAAATCAGTTTGGTAAATCTAGATTTTTATAAAATAAAAAATCACCTTCTACAGGCAGCATAATGGCATGAAAATCAGGTAAGTAGGATACATGCATGTGACTAATTTCTGGGTTATAAGTTTGAGCATTGGAAATACTAATACTCATGACATCCATGAGAGGAATATTTTAAAGTCTTGTTATTCCAAGTGTAGTCCTGGGATGAGCAGCGTCAGTCTCATCTGAGAGCTTATTAGAAATGAAAAATCTTGGGACCCAACTCAGAACCATTGAATCAGTATCTGCATTTTAACAAAACTCTCAAGTGGCTGACATGCATATGAAAGTTGGAGGAGTCCTGCCCTATTCTTCATAAGCTACACCCTATATCACTTCATGGATGTCTCATAATAATACTTTGAAGCAAAGATACAATATCTACGGCCTTCCCCCTTCCACCAGCATTCTCTCCCAGTGCAGGAAATTACTGCCTGTACTTTTTTGGTAAATATCCCATCTGTGTCATAGCTGAGAACATGGCTGTTTGCCCTCATCATTAGCTTTGGAGGAATAACTTTGAGTTAACAGACAAATGATATTTCTACCTTTTGAAGGGGAACTGCTACCCCCCAGAAAGCCTCCAGGAACCAAGAGCAGAGCAGTCAGCAAGTGGGCCACAATCTGTAGCTGGCAGGTCTGCGTTTTAACTCAGGATCTGTGGGTCAAGGTGTGGGAGAAAATGCGGCCGCTGAAGAACTGTCATCTTCAGTAAACAAAAGCAGAGCTGTTTCCATGTCTGGTCCTCTGCTCGATGGCTGATCCAGTCTCAGAGATAATATCTACATAAAATACACATTAGATGTAAAAAAAAAAAAAAAAAAGAATGTCATGGTAGTGATTGGAATTTTCTGGACTATTTCTGAAAGAAGAATGCTGGAGCAGGCAGAAAAGTTGAGCTTTTAGCTGAGGGGCATTTACTCTGAGCAGAAGTTAGTCTGGAGTATCCAGTAATACCAGGTAAATCATCACCTGACAATGAATTCTTTGCTCATTTCACCATTCAGGAGCCTGTACTTAGACACACACTCCCAACTCGCCTAGCAGTCTCTCAGAGGCTGTAATTTAGCTAGCAGCTGCTAGCACATTGAGGCAAATTGCAAAAGGCAGCTTCTAAGCGTCTCTGACAATGTAGAATGAAGAGGCAACGTTAAGTTGCTGAGGCACTATAAGAACTGGTTTTCCTGTGTAAATCCCAACTAGAAACCATTTGTCTGCTTTTTTTCCCCCCAAAACAACTTAGTATGCAACTCAGGCAAGCTGTGTAATTTAGTTTGGCCTAGTGTTTAGATGTGGATGGAGGTCCACCTGATCCAACGGATGATAAGGCAGCCTCCATGAGGGAGGCATTCCAAAGGTGTGTGTCACACAAGCTCCCGTTAGAGTTGGGCTACCTGGTAGTTTGCCCTTCTAGCTTAGGCACTCCTCCTTAATTCAGGGATGCCCACATGATGCCCTGGTAGCCTTTGAAGGTCTTTACATCTCCTCTGTAATAACATTGAACCTGAGCAACCCAGAACCACCCAACTTTTAGACTTAAAAGCAATATAACTCAGAGGATGAGTATGTGTACTTTGGAATTAGACTGCCTGAGTTGAAATGCTGCCCTGGCCCTTAGATTTATGTGACATCAAGCATGTAGCTAACTTCTTTGGGTCTTCAATTTCCTAATTTGTATGAGACATGCTGTTGAGGGGTTTAAATGAAGTAATGTGCATATAGCACCTGGCATCGAGGAACAAAAGATAGCACAGTGCCTAAAGCTTATCAGTCAACCTAGCAATTCTCATTTCCTTTTCTCACAGCTCTAAACGGGAGAAATCAAACCAGTTCACTTTCTCTGAATGGTATTTGCAGCCTTGCAAGAGCCAAAGGCCCCAGAACAAACTTTTCTCTTACAGGAATAAATTTGCGTTCCTCCTTAACTAGGTAGGGTCATCTGTTGCTGACAACCTTAATTCATACATTCAACAGGATTTGTTGAGCAACTACTTATGTAAGGTTTCTAGCCTCAAGGATTGCACATTCTCCTGGGGATGAATTAGATAAGTATATGAAAAGTTAATACAATGCAGAAGACGGCAGGGGACTTGAAAGCCATATAGACCAATACACTGAGGATTCAGAATCAAAGAGGCCCTTCAAATTCTGCTTGAAGAAAATGGAATGGTTACTTCATGGGGGAGAGAGGCTCACACTCCTTTGCTAAAATTCGAAACGACCAAAACCATTTGGAGGAGGTTCTAGGGGAGGAGTTGGGGAGGAACTACAAGGGAAGCTGTCCCAAAGCATTGAGTGATAAGGGAGAAGGTAGCAAGGAACTAGAGACCCACATTCTCTAGTTAAAGAATTCAGACCAAATCCACATAATACAACATTTAACAAGTGGCAATGTGATATAGCAAGGCCAAAAAAAGAAAAGTTTCCCTAAACCATACATTCTTCAAATAATACCTGAGTAGCTGGCATACCACCAGATGCTTAATAGACATATTTGGATTGAGGTTAACATTAGGTAGACCCAGCTAACTTCTCCCATTGGTGAATAACACTACTGCCAGCCTACTCAGCAATGTCTTACATTTTCAATGTCTGATACGCACTGAAAACAAAGCTAGAATGCCTGGCTGGTAGGAGCATGTGATCAGGCCGTATACCTTAAGGCTACACAGGCTAATGAACAATAAATTCTTTAATAAATGAACAATAAATGAATTTCAGTGGAGTGGTGTGACTGCAGACTCCTGCCACCTTTCCTGGCCCGGGGCTGCGTAGCACGGCGGCATACAGCCTGCCTGACTGTCATACTCCCCCATGTTGGAATGCAAACTGACTCGAGAAACACACAGACCTGCTCTGGCTTTTGTCTTTGCACCTAAGATGCTGTGGGCTCTATCGTCAGTGGCAGATAATCCAGAAGCTACTCCCAAGGCCGTTTTGTAGACTGAGTTCTCTCAGCATATAATTTATGTTTCAATTGCTTTATTGGCTTCCTGTAAAGCAAAATATTGACAATAAAATTGCTATTTTTGTCTTACCAGCCACCACATGGTCTTTGTTCCTCTGTGTTTAATGGCTGTATGTTCTTCTGTTCCAACTGCCTCCCTGTTCCCTTGACAGAAAGCCACGGCAATGGTGATTCCAGAATAATGTCTGTAATCTTTACCAGCAAACTGTCTATCCTGCTGACCCTGTGGAAAACTAGGAACATATTGAATATATCATGGAACAAATTAACGGTGTGAGGCTTAATGCAGCCAAGGAAGTGATCATAATGCCATATGTCTGGGAACTCTGAGTGATTCTTAGAGCTCCAGCTTATAGAGTTAGTCATATTGAACATTGTAAATTTCAAAAAAAGAAAAAGAAATTGTACAGTTCAGCACTCACTATTTTTCAAACTTCTTAAAAGAATGAATCCTTTTCAGCCTGATTTTCCAGTGGACATTAGGCACATGAGAAAAGGCAACTGCTTGCTTAGATTAGTTCGGACATATTTCTGTCCTCCCGACTTACCACTGGCTAGAAAAATTGGAAAGATATTGCTCTTCTTATACCTTGTCAAAAAATTCATGCCTGGCAGGTGTGGTGGGTCACATCTGTAATCCCAGCACTTTGAGAGGCTGAGGTGGGTGGCTCACCTGAGGTCAGGAGTTCAAGACCAGCCTGGCCAACATGGTAAAACCCGATCTCTACTAAAAATTAAAAAAAAAAAAAATTAGCCGGGCATGGTGGCAGGCACCTGTAATCCCTGCTACTTGGGAGGCTAAGGCAGGAGAGTCGTTTGAACCCAGGAGATGGTAGCAGTGAGCCGAGATCACACCACTGCACTTGAACCTGGGTAACAAAGAGTGAAACTTTGTCTCACGCCTAGGAGACATACCAATTAAAACATGTATGTGGGTCCTAGAGTCAGGCAGTCTGCACGCAGCTCCTGGCCTTGCCCCTCACTAGCTCTGTGACCTTAGGTGAGTTCCTTGACCTCTCAGATACTTGATTTTCTTATTGGTAAAATGTAGATTAAGGAGCTAGAGATAAGGCACACAGAATCATGCCTTGTGTATCATCAGTCATTGTTATTATTTATCAACTTCTCCTGATCTAAATGTTCAGTTAGCTTAGAAGTTGGTAAACTTTTCCTATCATGGGCCAGATAGTAAATATCAGGGGCTATGAGGACCACTTAGTGTCTCGGTCACAGCTATTCAATTTTGTCATCACAGGGTAGGAAGCAGCCATAAACAATATCTGTTAAAGGGGGCAAGGTTACATCCCAGTAAAAATTAATTTACAAAAACACAAGGGCTGGAGAATTTGGCCTGCAGACTATAATTTGCCAAGTTCTGAATTCGTTCTTTTGGCTTCCCCAGCTTTTTTTCTAAGCTGTGGTACTGCATCAGGGCTTCCATACGAGAGCACCTTCCTTCCTTTGACCGAGTACAGCTACTGTCAGACCTGCGTGGTAGACTTGCCAGAGATGTTTTTAAAAATATTAATGAATGCCCGGGCTGCGTGCTCTATTAATTGTCAAGGGTGGGGCTCTAGTCATTGGTGTTATTTATATAAGCTCTCTAGATTCTTCTAGTGAGCAGCCAGGGTAGGGAATATTTGTTAGTGTTTCTAAACTCACCTGATGATAAAATTCATTGGGGTAGGAGGCATTTGCTAAAAAAAATAAATAAGACCAATTTCCAGACCTCTTTTCTGAAAATTTTGCTTCAATTTTGGGTTGGGACCCAGGTATCTGTATTTTAACAAGCACTCCAGGTGATTATCTTCAGGCAGGTTTGGAAAACTTGTCCTGTCTTCCCCATTTTCTTTATGAAATATTACTTGTTCTACCATTTCTTCCCAACACCAAGCCTAGGAGACCCTGCTAATCCTATGAGTTCATCATGCCAGGGCAGCCCCTTGTTCCAGCGTGCCATGGCCATATCTCTGGGGGTGCCATATGCTGCCTAACAGAGTTACTTCTTCTTGAGGAGGGATTTTGAATATTGCCCTAGTCTAGAGAGCATAGAACTGTAGGACATAGATTTTCCTGGGTTGAGTTGTAGTGTTATGTCTCATTTCAAAATAAAAGTTTCAGTTTTGAATGAAAGAAAAGTGGTTACTGTACTAAGCAGGCTGATGGTCTGGGATCAGGAAGATTTCCTATTTCTTGGGTATGGAGGATAAACAAATTATATAAGACCTTATATTTGTTTATAAATGACAGTAACTATAAGCTGGTGTAAGAAATATGTAGGCCTCCTCTCATATTACCTTCTATCAAAGAAGCTAGAAAAGCTATTTAGTGTTCCAGGTTCCCCTGCAGAGAGGGCTGGCCACGTGACCCAGTTCTAGCCAATGAGACTTAAGCTGAAATCTGCAAGATCCCTTTGATAAAGCTTGGTTTTCCTGGTAAAAGTGATTCATACCCTTTCATAATCTTTCCTCTTCTTCCTACATTGAGTACATCTGTA
This sequence comes from Cheracebus regulus, assembly GCA_963574635.1. Lineage (NCBI taxonomy): Eukaryota > Metazoa > Chordata > Mammalia > Primates > Pitheciidae > Cheracebus > Cheracebus regulus. Next base: position 3,838 of record CAUYQU010082512.1, on the reverse strand, counting down.
ACTATGAGGCAAAAAGCCAACACAGTAATGAAGGTAGGAAAAGACTGGAGGGTCTAGGGTCTTTGATGATTTATTTGAACCATATTCCTCTTCTTGTCTACCTACAGACTACGGTTTATGTGATCTAGTCAAACCCTTTTGCCACTTAAACCACTCAGGAATTCTGTTACTTGCAGCCAAAAAGAGAATTCTTAACTTGATATGTAAGCTACACTTTATTTATTATAGAAGTTGCAATGGTTAAGAGACACCAACACCCTAATATATTGATGTAAGCCTTCTGAATGAGCCAATTGGGGGCATTTTGCTGGCAGTTTTAAGAAACACAATGTTCAATTCATTGGCTAGAGGCAGAATTGTTTCAATTAATAGTAGAAATTTTTTTTCTTTTTTATTATTATTTTTTTTGAGACACTGTCACCAGGTGCCAGGCTGGAGTGCAGTGGCATGACCTCGGCTCACTGCAACCTCTGCCTCCCAGGTTCAAGCAATTCTCCTGCCTCAGCCTCCCGAGTAGTTGGGACTACAGGAGTGCACCACCACACTCAGCTAATTTTTTTGTGTTTTTAGTAGAGACGGAGTTTCATCGTGTTGGCCAGGATGGTCTTGATCTCTTGACCTTGTGATCCGCCCGCCTCGGCCTCCCAAAGTGCTGGGATTACAGGCGTGAGCCACCGCGCCTGGCCTAGGTAGAAATTTTTAAAGAAAATATGTGTTGATGAACATGGCAGCTACTTTACAAAAATAATCTTTAAATGCTCTCATAAATTATAATCTTGATGTGTTACAAAATCATTGGATCAAGGAATTCTATTGAATCGGTGTATTTATATCAGTAAGAAGTGTCTTTTTTAAGGATTTTTATGGATTTCTGTACTGGATCATCTTTGAGTTTAATTTACAAGGGCCATTCCTACAATATTTACTGAGATAATCAGTAATTACTAAGTAATCACTGTTGCTGTACTTTTATGAAAGCGTGTGATGCAGTGGAAAATTTTAAAAAATGGACTATATTAAAGGTTCCCTACTTTTGTGATTTTAAGCATATCTAATACTCTGTGCCTTAGTTTCCTCATGTGTAAAGAGTAAATATTAGTTTATTGCCTCTCAGCATTACTGGAAGGATTGAACATAATCATATATGAAAATGTATTTATCATAGAACCTTGTACCTTGTAGTTGCCAAATATTCGTCATCTCCTTTTACAGTCACAGCTTGGGTGTGTACCCTTACACAGCCAGCCCCTGAAAAAGGTTGTGCATGGCTCTTCCCCTATCTTTTTTCATTTTATCTCCTTCCTTTTAGCTCACTTCAAACATTCCTTTCTCTGTCTGGCCTATCTTTGTGGCCTCTGAGTAGTAGAAAAATATGAGATAAGTAAAGAACTAGTTTTACTTTGATATGCTGAGGAGTCACACTGGAAACCTCCTAGCAACATGGCCATCCTATCACCTTTTTCTGAACGTCTTCAAGAAGTAACACTCTTGAGCAGGGGAAAAAAAATTAATTACCACCTGTACACATTTTGGTGAGAAAAGGGCGATGAGCCTGGGGAGGAGAGGGGATGATTTAGTCTATAGAAAATACATATAGTAGCATTACAATTAATCTTCCATAGGAATCATTTCTAAAATTCGTGAACAATGCTTCTATTTGACAGTTGAATTTTGTCAAATTTACCCAGAAAATTAAATCATCCATTCATGTCTGGTTTGTCATATGCAGTCCTTTGCAGTGATATATTTATGTAAGTGTACAACCTGTAGAATAATATGCAGTATGCAGTATATAATAAAGAGCACATATGCTAACCATAGTTCTACCAGAAAATTGATTGTGGGTGAGTGACTTCTCCAAGCCATTTCCATGATGGAGTGATGCTCACAGATGCATTGCCAGAGCTGCATGGGAAGAGAGGCTGAGGACGTGCTACATTCAAGTCCCACATTTCCCTCCAGCACTGGAATGCAAGCTCATTCAGAGGGAAGATAGTCACCCTCTAGTATTTAAATTGTTTCTGTCTCCCACTCACCTCCAACACCCACAGCTCATAAGTTTACCTGTGCATGAATTAGATGCATGTATAATGTAACCTCTTTCTCTCTGTCTCTCTCTCCCTCCTCCCCTCTCCTCATCTCTGTTAAATGAAGAAGGTCTCTATTTGCATGCCATTCTTTGGCTACAGCTCTGTCATACTCACAAGAGCAAGCAGCAGAAGAATGCTATCTATACACTTAATGAAATTTTAACAACCCATATGCATAAGCAGCAGAACATTTTTTTTTTAATCTTAAACATCTGGGCAGGCTCAGTGGCTCACACCTGTAATCTCAGCACTTTGAGAGGCCAAAGCAGGTAGATCACCTGAGGTCAGTTCAAGACCAGCCTGATCAATATGGCAAAACCCCGTCTCTACTAAAAATACAAAAGTTGGCTGGGCGTGGTGGCAGGCACCTGTAATCCCAGCTACTCAGAGGCTGAGGCAAGAGAATTGCTTGAACCCAGGAGGCAGAGGTTGCAGTGAGCCGAGATCGCACCACTGCACTCCAGCCTGGGTGACAGAACAAGGCTCTGTCTCAAAAAAAAAAAAAAAAAAAAAAAAGAAAAGAAAAGAAAAAGAAAAAAGAAAAAAATCTTAAACATCTATCCTGTTGGAAGCTTAAATTCATAGCATGATGAAACAGAACAAATGCTTAATGGAGACTAGTTCTTCTGACAGACAGAGGAGTACCTCTAGAGCTGGTTTCAGGAAGGTTCAGGAACGTGATGGATTCCCAAGAAAGAATAAGCCCAGCACTGACTCCTAAAGCCCCAAGCCTAGCTGGCAGCATTCCACTTTTTCTCTGAACACTTAAGCCGGTGAAAAAGGCCAGTTGTTTGGTTTCTCTTGATCTGAATGCTTTTGGGAGGAGGTGTTTCATGTATAGACTTCTAAACATTGAGAATGACAGATGCAAAAAAGATCATTCTATCGTGATTTGTGGTAAACTATGGGCAAGAAAGAAGTTTTCTCCTCCACCCTTCTAAGAAATCCAGCCGAGTTTTTCTTATATATACATAGAGTGTAATCATTTGAGAGAACAGTGTCAGGTTAGGTATTGGTACACTGGTTGTATATTCACAACAATCTTTTTAAACAGAATTCCAGGAATGAACTTATTTGAAACTTCCAAGAGAGTACAATAATGTATTGCAAAAATAATCAGAAATGCTTAAAGAATCCAGCCTTCTAGTAGTTTTAGAAACCCAAGAGGCAGTACTGCGGTGTTGGCTTTCTTTAGGAAAAATACCTAGACAACTGTTTGCCTGGGAATAAGTAATGTACAAACTGAATATCCACTACCCAAAAGGAATTTCTTTTTGCTCATAAGGCAGTTATGTGATATGCATTGGGGGTGAGGGGACGCTAATCTATACAATATTTTTCCATTTACAGAAGTGGGCAGTTGGCTCAGTGGCTCTATGTATATGCTCAGATCCCCTTTGACGAGATTAGCCTGGAAAACTCATTTTGTGTTCTCTCTTTTATGGAGGTAAAGCTGGCCACACCGCCCATTTTGCCCCTTGGCTTTCAATTTGGCAGACACTAAATGCAGGTGCCGCGTCTCTGAATTAAAGCACTGCATTTGGAGGGGGGAGGATGGAGCCTCCTGAAAATGGTTAGAGTTACCATCGTGTCTTCATCCTGCACGATTATTTGGTTTTGCTGGCTTTCTTTGCATTTCCCTGAAGTAAATGGCAAAAATACTTTTTCACTTAGCCTGCCTGGGAAATTTTGTTCTCTCTTTTCTTTAGTCGTTCACAAAAGAGAAAGCCCTTTACATCAGGGCAGGA
>CAUYQU010082510.1:0-26326 GCA_963574635.1 Cheracebus regulus | reverse complement strand
GCTCTGCAGCAAATGTGAATTCCGTTCCAACTAAACTATGAACCTTTGACCCCTCCCCCTGCCTTTCCAGGGTGGGGCTCCCTTGTGGCTCTTTCAGTCTTTCTCTCTACAAGGGTACACAGTGTGGTTCATGGTATAGGGCGTCAGACAGGCATGAGTGGGGCAGGACAGGGCTCTCCCCCACTAACTAGGAGTGTCGGGTGACAGTCAGGCAATTATTACATTGCCTCTCTAAAAGTGATAAATTGGCAGCCATCAGCCAGGGAGGGGCCATTTCTTGATGGTCCATACCTGTCACACTAAAGTGTTAGTCGAATGTAGGCACCAGGGAGGGGCACAATTGGAAAATAAAATCCCTAAAAGACTGTTAAAAAGAGAAGCAGAGTATTGCCCAGGAAACCTTTTGGGTAAAACAACTTAGTCCTTTGTGGGTTGTTTTTTAGATTCTGAACATAGATTCCAGTTTTCACCTTCACTAAAATATGCACAGTGTCCAGAGGAACCACTCTAGTCACTCCTGGATCAGACTGTTTCCAACATGATTCCATGGGAATCATGTTGAACACACCTAGGAGTCACTGAGCATTCATGTGCATTGTGAATCTTGAGATTCAAGAGGAATATAATCTGCCATCTTTCCCAAACGCCTTCTAAGGTATACTAAAAACTAAATACCAAGTATGTAGAACTGAGATTTCAACCTGAAGAAATCCTTTGTGTGTGTGTGTGTGTGTGTGTGTGTGTGTGTGTGTGTGTGTGTGTGGCAAGGGCAAGGGGAGAGACGGAGTTTCACTCTTGTCGCCCAGGCTGAAGTACAATGGCACCATCTTGGCTCACTGCAACCCCCACCTCCCAAGTTCCAGTGATTCTCCTGTCTCAGCCTACCTAGTGGCTGGGATTACGGGTGCCTGCCACCATGCCCAGCTATTTTTTTTTGTATTTTTAGTAGAAACAAGGTTTTGCCATAGTTAGGCAGGCTAGTCTCAAACTCCTGACTGCAGGTGATCTGCCCACCTCGGCCTCCCAAAGTGCTGGAATTACAGGTGTGAGCCATCATGCCTGGCCTTCAACATGAAGAAATCTGGTCATACGTATGCATATGTGATCTCATGTCCTCATTCTTTAATTCCTTTTCTTTCCTTTGAAACAATGTCCTAATTTACTGCAGTGTAGAAAAATGGTCTCCTGAAAAAAAGATTGTAAAACATGCTGGAAAACCTGCTAAGAAAAAGATTGCAAAATATTTCATCAATAAATTGTCCCTAATATGTTAATTAAGATATAAGTTGCTGTAATTGAAACCCAAAATAACAGTAAACAAGTTCATTTCCCTTCCATGTAATAGTCTGGGGCTGGCATGGCAGGAACCCAGGCTCTTTCTATCTTGTTGCTCAGCCATCTCTAGGATAGTATATGCATATTGTCTAAGATGAATCCTATGGACAGATTCCATAGAGCACGTTGGAGGAAAAAGGGGGAAAGAGATTTAAGAACATGTCTGGGAAGTAAGACACACCATTGCTCCTAATATCCCATTAGCCAGTACTTGATCTCTTGGAAGTCTTATTGCTATAGAATAAGGGAATATTTTGATTATGTGTTTCTATTTAACAAACTACCCCATCCCTTAGTGGCTTAAAATGTTTATTATCACTTTTAATTATGTGAATTGAATGGGCAGTCCTTCTGCTGACCTTGCTTAGAGTTTCCCAGGCAATCACACACAGTCAGATGATGGTTGCAGCTATCATGTCTAACATGCTTACTCACATCTGCAGTGCCTTGATAGGAATGGCTGGAAGACTGACCTCAGCTGGTGTACGTGGAGTGTTGGGCCTCTCCATGTAGAAAGGTCTCTCCAGGAAGACTCAGGTCTCTCCCTTTCCATAAGACCTTTCTGCATGATCTCTCTTGAAGGGTGGCCTGACTTCCTAAATGGCAGGCTAGTGTTCTAAAGTGCAAAACTTTAAGTGCTAGACCATCCTAATACTTAGGCCTAGAACTGGCATAGCCTCACTTCAGCCACATTTTATGAGTTGAAACAAGTCTCAGGCCCAGCACAGATTCAAAGGAAGGAAACTGATAAGGTATAGGTACTGGGTGGCATGGTACATTGAAGGGCACCGCTAGAGCTGATTATAATAAGATGTATGTATACTAAGTACATATATTTGTTTGCTAGGGCTGCCATACCATAAACTGGGTGGCTATAAACCAAAGAAACTTACTATCTCACAGTTCTGGAGACTAGAAGTCCAAGATCAAGGTTTGGGGGCCCAGAGTAAATATCATTAATGGGTAATTTCCCTTTGACCTTCCCCTGAGAGGACCATTTATCACAAAGTTTACATGAGTAAACAGAGTAGAGACAAGGGATGTGGGGTAAACAGACTCAACTGAGGAAGTTTTATTATTCTAATCTTACTCTATGACTTAAAGTTTTATCATAAGAACTGGCTGCCGGGCCGGGCGCGGTGGCTCACGCCTGTAATCCTAGCACTTTGGAAGGCCGAGGTGGGTGGATCACCTGAGGTCAGGAGTTCAAGACCAGCCTGGCCATCATGGTGAAACCCCATCTTGAAATATTAAAAAAAAAAAAATTAAAAAAAAAAAAAAGAACTGGCTGCCTTCAGCCCATTCCATTAAAATCTTTCAGTCTTCCAAAAAGTTTAAGACTATAATCTTATAACTTTCCCTAATATTTCTCTAATGTTTTGCCAGCCACCCTGGGTGAATCTCAACATTGATTCCTTCTAAAATCTCTTAGGGCCGGGCATGGTGGCTCACGCCTGTAATCCCAACACTTTGGGAGGCCAAGGCGGAAGGATCACGAGGTCAAGAGATCGAGACTGGCCATGGTGAAACCCCGTCTCTACTAAAAATACGAAAGTTAGCCGGGCATGGTGGCACATGCCTGTGGTCCCAGCTACTCGGGAGGCTCAGGCAGAAGAATCGCTTGAACCCAGAAGGCAGAGGTTGCAGTAAGCCGAGATTGCGCCACTGCATTCCAGCCTGGTGACAGAGCAACACTCCGTCTCAAAAAAAAAAAAAAGTCTCTTAGAAGAAAAATCTATACCAGCCCTCTCCCCTTGGTTTGTGGACCACCATCTTCTCCCTTTGTCTCTTCATGTTGTCTTCTCTCTGTGTGAGAGAAGACAAAATTTACCCCTTCTTACAAGGACACCAGTTATACTGGATTAGGTTCTACCCTAACGGCCTCCTCACTTTAACTTGACTACCTCTATAAACATCCTATCACCAAATAAAGTAACAGATTCAGGTATTGGGGGTTAGGACTTCAACATATGAATTTTCAGGGTACATGATTCAACCCATAACACTGAGAAACAACTAAGTCTTTGTTAAGCTTTGCCATACGTTAACCTTCTACTTCCCTAGAAATGCATTGATAATCATTTCCTCCTTGCATTGCACTTTTTACTATTTCTTGAAAAAAAATGACATTTAGAATATCTTTTCTCCTTTTTGCCTGTGTATGTTATATCATAAATCAAGATTGTTATTGGCAACATAAAGTTAATGTCACGAAAAGGCAGAAAGATTCATTTCCAATTTTGCTCTGTCTGTTTGTGAAAGAGCCTCATCTTCAGTTTAGAAAGAAATAACAGGAAACTTTAGCCTAAAAACAAATACAACAATTTAAGAGAAAACCTTAAGTCCTCTAAATCAATCTCTTGGTCCACAGGAATTAAATTTTATCCTTCTAAGAAAACATGAAGATAAAGCATCCTGTTGCTACAGAGTTACCTGATTATATCAAGTCCTATTGAGCCCATGATAACAGATGATGTACCCAAAAGCAACATAGGCCAGGTGCGGTGGCTCATGCCTGTAATCCTAGCATTCTGGAAGGTCAAGGCAGGAGGATCGCTTGAGCCCAGGAGTTCCAGACCAGCCTGGGAAACAAAGGAAGACCCCATCTTTACAAATAATGATTTTTTTAAAAATTGGCCAGGCATGGTGGCACACATCTGTAGTCCTAGCTACTTGGGAGGCTGAGGAAGGAGGATTACCTGAGGCCAGGAGGTTGAGGCTGCAGTCAGCCATGATTGTGCCACTGTACTCCAGCCTGGGTGATAGAGTGAAGGCATGTCTCAAAAGCACAAAAACAAAAGCAACATAAATCCAACTCCAAAAAGTGAATATGCTACACTGTTGTGTTATAGTCATTGGTATAATGCTTTTGAAAGCAAATCAGCAACAGTCTGTTTGGCTGCAACAGATTTTTTTAATAATGTAGAATAGCTCTTACATGACTGATAAATAGGAGAATAAGGTCAGTATAATGCATAATTATGTTGGATCAAACACAGTTTTTCCTAGGCAGAGAAAGCTGGAAGAGTAGAAGTAGAATTAGTCTTCTTCCATAAGAAAGATGCAAGTTCTCAGATTGACTACTGCACATAGACCAGAGTCCTTTCGGCTTTATTCAAACAAATAACAAGGGCCCCTGCTCCTTCCTTCTTCCCTGGAGAGGTGCATGCCACCTTTGCATGGCTCTGGGCTTGTGGCAGGTTGCATGCCCTCTGTGTTCACCCCAAAGGCAGCCCCACTAGTTCAGACCTTTACTTCCTTATGTACTGTCTTGGTGCTTAGAGTTCAGCATTTCTAGTCTAGTGTTGTTGTGCTTTTTTTTTTTTTTTTGACACAGAGTCTTGCTCTGTTGCCAAGCTGGAGTGCAGTGGCATGATCTCGGCTCACTGCAATGTCTACTACCCAGGTTCAAGCCATTCCCTTGCCTCAGCCTCCCGAGTAGCTGGGACTACAGGTCCATATCACCAAGCCTGGCTAATTTTTTTTTTTTTGTATTTTAGTAGAGACGGGGTTTCACTATGTTGGCCAGGATGGTCTCGATCTGCTGACCTTGTGATCTGCCCACCTCAGCCTCCCAAAGTGCTGGGATTACAGGCGTGAGCCACCCCTGCCCAGCCTTTTGTGCATTTTTAATATCCCTTTTAGGTAGCCTCTGGCCTTGATGAGCTACCATCCTGGGCTGTCTAACTTATCTCTCTTTGGAGGTGGTTCTGAGTAGCCAGGCTAAACTTACATCATAACAGGCTAAAGGTCAGGCCTGGAGCAGGATTGGCTGTAAGAAAGAAAATTATTGCTTTTGTTAGTGCTCTGATTACAAATCGGCATAGATTTTTCAGGGGTTTGCCCCAGCTCATTTTTTCTCCATAAGTGATATTATCTGGGGAGCGTGATTTTTTTCAGAAGATAAGATTTCTCAGGAATGTCTATGTCTACTATTGTGCACAAAATGGCAATTCTACTAACATTTTAAATGTGCATTGTATATGACCAAGCATGCTACTTCTCGTAGTCTATCCCTGTAATACTCATCTGCACACACAGGAGATATGTATGAAGGTAGTCACTGCTGCTGCATTGTTTGAAAGATTTTAAAATAGGCTGGGCGTGGTGGCTGAAGCCTGTAATCCCAGCACTTTGGGAGGCCGATACGGGCGGATCACGAGATCAAGAGATCGAGACCATCCTGGCCAACACGGTGAAACCCCGTCTCTACTAAAAATACAAAAATTAGCTGGGCATGGTGGCCTGTGCCTGTAGCCCCAGCTACTCGGGAGGCTGAGTCAGGAGAATTGCTTGAACCTGGGAGGTGGAGGTTGCAGTGCGCCGAGATTATGCCACTGCACTCCAGTCTGGTGCCTGGTGACAGAGTGAGACTCTGTCTCAAAAAAAAAAAAAAGAAAGAAAGAGTATAAAATAGGGGGAAAAGTCCTAAATGTTCCATTCTCATTAGGTATTTGCTTAAATAAGACATAGTACATCTTCACCATGAAACAATATGCAACAATTTTTTTTAAATGCAGCAGTATTATATGTAGAATGGGAAGATCTCCAAGACACATTGTTGAGTAATACAAAATAAAAACTAAGTGCACACACAAACAATATGTATTTTCTACAATTACATATACTGTATATACATATACAAGTGCATATATATGTATGTGGATATATATTTGTATTTATAAACATATGTGTGTATATGTGTATGCATAGGCATGTGTGTATACACATGCATGAAAGTATAAAGAATATAAAAGCCATGCAAAGATGTGATTCTCTCTAAAGAGAAAAAGAGCCAGAATTGAGGATGGGGAACAGTCTGGAAATGATTTTGTTTACTTATAATGACTTAATTTTTTTTACCGCAATATTATATTCATTTTATATGTGTAATAAAGATCTAATGTAAAAATGTAAGAGAAGCAACACAGCACAGTAGCTAAAAGCATAGTGTCAGGAGCCAGAATATGAACTTGAAGCCCAGATTTGTCACTTTCTACCCATGTGACCTTGAGCTTTTTGTCTTCTCTGCCTCAGTTTCCTCAATAATTGAGTAAGAATAATGTTCCTACTTCAGAGTGTTATTATGAAGGTTCAAGTATTTTTAAATAACCTATGCACAGTAAGCATATTTGTTAGTTAATTTTTAAATGTTTAAAATGATCAATTAAAAAATATTTTCTGGTTGGGTGCAGTGGCTCACGCCTGTAATCCCAACACTTTGGGAGGCCAAGGCAGGTGGATCACCTGAGGCTGGGTGTTTGAGACCAGCCTAGCCAACACGGAGAAACCCCATCTCTACTAAAAATACAAAATTAGCCAGGCGTGGTGGCACATGCCTGTAATTCCAGCTACTTGGTAGGCTGAGGCAAGAGAATCACTTGAATCTGGAAGGCAGAGGTTGCGGTGAGCCAAGATTGCGCCAATGCACTTCAGCCTGGGCAACAAGAGCAAAACTCTGTCTCAAACAGAAAAGGAAAATATATATATATATATATTCTGAAATAGAATAATAATATGAGATTTGCTGAATGAGGGTGATTCGGAGACGGCCATTGGAAGGGATAGGAAATCCTAATACAATACATAGCAAGATTATCTAAAATCCCTCTTCACATTTGACTTACTTGTTTAGTTCTCCCCAGCCCCCACTTTCTTGCTGAATTTTTCTTCCTGTTCCTTTTCCTATGTGGAGGGATCTATCCCCTATGGGGGTTCCTTCAGTTTGGCATCTCCGTTCAGTATTGCAAAGTCCTGGCCACCAAGAAACAAAGGATCTCAAGTAGAATGGAAGGGTGAAAGAAAAGGGAATGTCGCAGATACACTTCAATTTCTTTCTTTCACCTTGATGTATTGATCATATTTTGCCTTTTCCAGGAATAGATGGCAGTTGCCTCAATGCCAAAAGTGACAGAGCAGACAGTGAAGCTTCTGCAAATGCTCAAGGCGGCTACAAAATTAAGCCCTGTCCGGGTCCTACCTACCTGCTGGTGGAGGCACCTGGACGCACAGCGAAGGATGTGGGAAGGGCAGAGCTTCCACCTGAGCAGCATACACACATCACAGCCTGATCCTGGGAGGAACAAGGCCACTCTCTGCCCGTCGTCTACCTCTCAAGTCTCCAACACCCTGGTGGGGAGAAGGGGCACCATAGGGGCTTGCTTTGCTTGCTGCTGATCGCACAGGACAATCTACACAGATCTTCTGGCAGATCGCACAGAACTCTAACCCTGTGTGGCAAGTCAGGCTGATGCTCCCCAAATTCCTCCTATCTGTTACAGAGGGGGCTATAAGGGAGGCAGGGACGGCGTTACTGAGACAGGAAAGATCCAGTTCTAAGGTCCCCTTCCCTTACTCTTCGTCTCTCCCCATGGTACCCACATATGAGAGAGAAATTAGCCATTGCCATTGCCAGCAGTGGCCAAAAGCCATTTAGTTTAACCCTTTACTTTACCCTATTTTACATAATGTAATTTTATAATTTTATATGTATAGGATTTTAAACCTAATTTCTTATATCAGAAAATACTATTAAGGTAATCTTAAGTATTATTTATATTTTATCTTATTGGATAATAGCCATTCTTTAAGTATTGCATACACTATTTTATTATTCTTACCAGCTCATTTGCAATTTCTGTTTCTCTCTTTTCACAATGGAAACAGAAATTAATGTCTTTAGAAAGAAGCAGATACCAGCACGTGCCCCAGACCTGGAGAAATACCTTCTCTCTACTAGCTGACCTTAAACAGGCCTCTTTTCATACGTTAAAACACATTACCATGGTGATCTCAATTAAGACCTAACTGTAGTCAGACAAGAAACACTGAAGGCTGCATTTTGAACCATTCAGGTTACTTAGGAGATGCTAAGATCAAATAACCCCAAAGAAAATCCATGGAAATCATTCAAATGATGTTGCTGTCTTGTTCTCAGGATCATTCTGCCTCTGTTTGGAGATCATCTTATCTAACCATACCAAATTGACATCATAATGGGCTGGAAATAAAACCTGGGGGAGGGATGAGATGAGGAAAAGAAAAGAAACAATAATCAAACAGAAATGGGAATTTCACTTTGGATAATGGATGAGTCTCTAGTAGCTCATTGGCTTTTGGGCTGCCAAGCCAAGACCCTCACTCAGATTGTCAAAGTGTCAGGGAGCCTGGGCTGGTTGTAAAAGAGGCTTCCAGCAACCACGGCCCATCTTGGCTGGCAGTGCCCACACTGCTCCTTTAAAATTAAAGATGGCTAGGCCAGTTGGCTCACAGCTGTAGTCCCAGCATTTTGGGAGGCTGAGGAGAGAGGATTGCCTGAGCCCAGGAGTTGGAGGCTGCAGTAAGCTGGGATAGCACTACTGCACTCCAGTTTTGGAAACAGAGGGAGAGAGACCCCATCCCTTAAATAAATAAATAAATAAATAAATAAATAAATAAAGCCTTAGAAAGAGTAGTGATTCATAAGAAGCATGAATGCATTTCTTCATGTTCCCTCTAAAAGAACAGACACCTGCCCTTATGAGTCTTCAGTGGTTTGGTAATTAAAGGCAATCTTGTAAAATCTAAGCACTAGTATTGCAAATGAGCTTAAGCACAAACCTAATTTCATCACTTAGTGAGATAAATACATAATTCATAAATTTTTCATTACATGAGTGAGAGTTTCATCTTTTTAAAATAGTGTTTGTGCCATGTTCACAAATCTTGATTAAAGAATCCTCTGAGTATTAAAACATAGAAAGGTCTTTATTTTTTTAATGGGCCTTATTACTGGCCTTCAGAGTTCTAGAGCACAAATAAAGAGTCCCCCAGATAGAAATCTGAGTTCATGAGGTTTATTTCTGTTGGGTGTGCTACATGTCACAGATACTTCCCTTATCGGGAGTCTGACAGCCTTTTGGCTTGAGAATGTCTTGACACTCTAGGGTACTCATTACTGGCAGCCTTGATTTGCTCTTGAAAGAAATCACAAAGGCATGATACCTCTCCCCTCTGCACTTCTCCCCACCCAGACCCCAAAGAGGAACTGAAAGAGGAACACATCCTCTGTTGGAGTAGAGATGGACCAGTGAGCACGCGCACAGGCCTCAATACCCACATACGAATACCTGTGTGTACTCTCCATTTGCTGGCTTTAAACCAGTGTCCTCAAGTTACGATACCTGTTACCACTCTGTGTTACTTAAAACCAAGCAGTTAATGTACTTCACAAACAGGGATACCTGCCATTTCACTGAGTCACAGTGAGCCTAGGAGTTGATGTTACTGAACTCTTCCTGTGTGCCCAGCCCTTTTCAAAGTATGCTCTGTCTCAAGAGAAGTTAAATAATTTGCCTACACTCCCACAGCTAATAAGGGGTCTAGCTGTGATGTGAACATCAGCAATATTACTCTAGAACCCAGATGCTTTTCATCTTTATGCCATTTTTTTTTCCTTAACCTCAATTTCTTCAAAATAATAGTACCTTATGTAGAAGGATGTGAAGATTCTAAAAATGATAGAATACTTGACACAGTGTCTCACACAGGCAAACTCTCAAAGCCCTGTAGTTGCTATAGATAGTTGAGAATTTGCTCCATCACAGCGCTAAGTGACTGAACTAGGACCCCCACCATAGAGCCTGTTCCCAGAGTTCACTCTAATGCCAACCCCTCCTGCTGCTCTGCATCAGTGATAGCGCAGGTAACGCGCCAGCACAGTTGCTGGCAATACCTGAGCACTCAGGAGATGTCAAGCTTTTTCCTCTCCCACGTCTCCCTCCTTCTCCTCACTGTGGGACAAACCGAGGCACAGAAACACATTCTTACTTAAGGTGATGACCAACTTTGAAAAGAGAAGCCTGATTCAATTCCACTTCATACTTCCTTTCTCACACTTACATGCAAGATAAAAAGTAAAGTCCATGAAATAGAAGACACGATTTTAAAAATGTATCCACGCATTTGGGCAACAGAGTGACACTCTGTCTCTCTCTCTCTCTCTCTCTCTCTCTCTCTCTCTCTCTCTCTCTCTAGATAGATAGATAGATAGATAGATAGATAGATAGATAGATAGATAGATCTCCATGTATTTGGCTTTGTTTTCCTTCTCCATTATTGTCTTGCTTCATTCTATGGAAACTGCCAGGACAGAACGTATCCCTAATTAGTCATGATGCCTCATCTGCCTCGTGTCAAACATAATCCATAGATTACTCACACACTGACAATGACATACGTTAGGCACACTGTGCACTTAATTGTGCAATGACATTTGCTATAAGCATGAACATTCAGGTTTCAGTTTTGAAGGAAGTTGCAATTACTTGGTATATCTTTAGCAATAGAACAGTGCACTTTTAGCTTTTTCTCCTTAAGAAATCTTGTACTTTGCACGTCAGTCACTAAAAAATAAAAAAATCTTGTACTGTACAAATTGTGGAGCACAGCAGTCATCTGACTTTGTCCTCTGATTTTCTTCTGCTATGAAGTTATCTTTCTTTCTTTCTTTCTTTCTTTTTGAGACAGGGTCTCACTCCCACCACCCTGGCTGTAGTGCAGTGGCACAATCATGGTTCATTGCAGCCTCAACTTCATGGGATCAGGTAATCCTCCCACCTCAGCCTCCTGCGTAGCTGGGACTACAGGTGTGTGCCACTACATCCAGCTATTTTTTTACATTTTTAATGGAGATGTGATTTTGTCATGTTGTCCAGGCTGATCTTGAATTTCTGGGCTCAAGCAAGCCACCTGCCTTGGCCTCCCAAAGTGCTGACATTACAGGCATGAGCCACCGTGCCCAGCCCCCTGGAGTTATCTTTCAAATCATGAGGAGACCATGTTGACCTTCTTGGCTTTTCTGGATTGAAAATCAAACCTTCAATATTTCCAGAGAAAAATGTAGGAGCTCAGCATCTTTCCAGGAGGAAAACAGCACATGGTTCCTTTCCTCACTACCCTCTGGTCTCTCTTCCCTCTTCCATTGCCACCTCCTGGGTCAGTCACGAGCATCTCTGTAGTTGTAAGGATCTTCCTGGTGTCCCCTATTACCAGCAACTCTGAATGTCCTTGTTTCCATGTTTTAAAAACATGTATCTGGTGTAAAACCTTGTATCTGGTATATCTCAGTAATTGAAACGCTTCGTATCACTCATTACATATGTATCTATCTCTACTGGAGACCATTTGACCTCTTGAGAGTGGATACCATCATGTTCATCTCTTCATACATAAATCCTACACTGGCCCAGCATGTGGTAAAGAGATATGAAATGCTGTTGAATAATGAATTATATGCCCAGAACCCATGTGGCTCAGTACTGGTGGTATCATGTTTAAGAAATACACTTCAACTGGCAGAAATAATTAAAAATAAGTTGTATTCTTTACTCAAATGTCTCGTAGGACATTTAAAACAAATCTAAACAGGCTGGGTGATGTAGAATTACAAGCCTGTAATTCCAGCAATTTGGGAGGCTGAGGTGGGCGGATCACCTGAGGACGGGAGTTCAAAGACCAGCCTGACCAACAGGGAGAAACCCTGTCTCTCCTAAACATACAAAAGTTAGCCAGGCATGGTGGTGCCTGCCTGTAATCCCACCTACTTGGGAGGCTGAGGCAGGAAAATCGCTTGAACCTGGGAGGTGGAGGTTGCAGTGAGCCGAGATTGTGCCATTGCACTCCAGCCTAGGCAACAAGAGCAAAATTCCATCTCAAAAAAAAAAAAAAAAGAAAATATTCGAACACACGGTTCATAGCAGCACTTGCTAAATTCCCCTTTCTTCTCTTATTTACTTTTTTAAAAAAGTTATTATTACTTTAGAGACAGTGTCTTGCTACATTGTCGAGGCTGGAGTGCAGGGGCTATTCACAGGCAACTATCACAACACACTACAGCCTCAGACTCCTGGGCTCAAGCAGTCCTCTTGCCTCTCAGCCTGATGAGTACCTGGGACTACAACCATGCACTAGAGCTCCCACCTCTTATTTTCTTTTTTCCTACTCACAATTGCTTTAGCTCAGCCCTGCTTAAGCCCTCCCTCCAGAAGAAAAATACTCTCTCCACCCTCAAAGTACCAAACTTTCTCCCTTTTCCTCGTCCCAATTTCTCAATAATTTATTATGTAAATAGATTTTTCTTCAGGCCTAGCAAAAAGAAATTCTTCCTTTTTTGAAGGGAAGAATAGGGAAACTGGGTTGAAATTGGTAAGATTCTTTTGAAGGCTTTGGAAAAGAGAGGAAATAAGTCAAGACTCTTACATTCATAATTTTATCCCATTGCAGCTATAATGAAAAGCCATTAGTCCAATAGGAGGGGAAGCAGGAGGTGAGTGTTTTGTCTCTACAGCCAGTGAAGGAGACCTTGGCACGTGCTGCCTGTGACTGTGTTGAATAGCTTCAAACACATGAATTTTCTAAAACTTTTACTAATGCGTATCTCCTCTACATTTCCTTGGAGGAAGAAGACATTTCTAAAATCTTCCCCATTGCAGTGAGCCAAGATCATGCCACAGCACTCCAGCCAGTGAGACAGATTCATACCCTGTCTCAAGAAAAAAAAAGCAAACTCTCCCTGAAGAGGACTTTTCTGAATGCAGGAAAGTTTACATTGGCTCCAATATGCTATATTCTATGTAAACATTTCCAGCAAAAGGAAAATTACTTTCATCAAGAAATTGACCATCGTCTTAAACCCGGGACGTGGAGATTACAGTGAGCCAAAATCATGGCACTGCACTCCAGCCTGGGTGACACAGCAAGACTCCATCTCAAAAAAAAAAAAAAAAGAAAGAAAGAAAGAAAAAGAAAGAAAGAAAGAAAGAAAGAAAGAAAGAAAGAAAGAAAGAAAGAAAGAAAGAAAAAGAAATGTTGGCATTATCAATTAATAAACTTCCTTAGTTGCAACTACTAAATACCAAAGAAAGAAATCAATTTGGCCAAATGTTTTAAGCAATAATTCAGTTAAGTGAAAATTAGCTACCCGGGAGGCTGAGGTGGGAGGATCGCCTGAGCCCAGGAGTTCTGGGCTGTAGTGCACTATGCCAATCAGGTGTCCGCACTAAGTTCGGCATCAATATGGTGACCTCCCGGGAGCAGGGAACCACCAGGTTGCAAGGAGAGGTGAACCGGCCCAGGTCAGAAACAGAATAGGTCAAAACTCCCGTGCTGATCAGTAGTGGGATCTTGCCTGTGAATAGCCATTGCACTCCAGCCTGGGCAACATAGCGAGACCCCATCTCTAAATTAAAAAAAAAAAAAAAAGAATGAGTTTAACAGTCAAAACATCTAATCCACATGTAAATGTAAGAATTGTTTGAAAAAGATAATCTCATTTACAGCAAATACCCTTTCAAAAACTGTTTACATGTTTTCAGGGTAAATATGCAATTTGCTAACATGTACACTTTAAGCATCATTAAATAGCATGAAGTTGATTCCACTTGGTTTTAAGAATAAAATTTTATTTTATAAAATGTTAATTTTTAAAAAGAAAACCAGATTTACGATTTGAATTGTTTATGAAATCTGATTACCCAAACTACATTTCATTAGCTCACTCTGACCTTTAGATTCTATTGAATGCAATGACTACTGACGGAGAAATTTTCTGAAGCCAGGGGTCATGTTAGAGTGAACTTAGTACTTACTATTTAAGTCAAGTATAAAACAGAATTGACCAAAGATGTTGCTGTCTTTTCTTAGTCTTTAACAAAGTATGCAAGTGTGCCATTTCTCAAACATTTAAAATGTCACACATTTTGAAAGTACGCATTGGCCAGGTGCCGTGGCTCACACCTGTAATCCCAGCACTTTGGGAGGCTGAGGCAGGTGAATCATCTGAGGTCAGGAGTTTGAGACCAGCCTGGCCAACATGGTGAAATCCCATCTCTACTAAAAATACAAAAATTAGCCAAGTGTGGTGGTGGGCACCTGTAATCCCAGCTACTCAGGAGGCTGAGGCGGGAGAACAGCTTGAACCCAGGAGGAGGATGTTACAGTGATTTGAGATCGCGCCACTGCACTCCAGCCTGGGCAACAGAGTAAGACTTTGTCTCCAAAAAAAAAAAAAAGGAAAGTACACAAATTACATTTGTTAACGGAAAAAAATCTAATTTCCATAATTTATGTAAGATTTTTCCAAATTTGTGCAACTGAAACTCAGTAGTCAATTTACTATATGCTCACAAATTGCCTAATTGAAACTATTCAAAGCAAAGGTATTTTTACCATGCGCCTATGGCATTGTAGGTCAAATGGCATTTTTTTAATAGGGTAAAAAGGGATGTTCTTATCTGAATTTTATTTAAATGCTTATATTCTCATTTATGCTTTGCTTAAAGTCAGGCATGCCAATGAGGTAGGACTTGTCTCCCCTTTGTGATGAAGAACTACTTTAAACAGAGGAAAGACTAGAGTCTTGGTGCAAGTATCTTTCCCCTAATCTCACCACCCTCGGGCCGGGATGCCAACTGGTGTATTTTTCCCCCAGCTGCATTATAGAGCTTTCCAGAGACCAGAGCTTGCCAGAATAGATAGGTGTGGGGTTACATTTTGTATTCTCCAGAATCAAGAATATGTTTCTTGAAGAAGGTGTGGCCTACCTTCAGGGTTAGATGACTAGCCCTAAACTAGACTTTGGGAGAAAAAAGTCTCCTCTTTAGGAACAAAGATTTGCATTTCTAAATCTGATTAGGAGTCTGATCTTTTTGGACAGAACAGAAAATGCTTTTATGCTGAAAATGAAATCTTTGCTTTATTGCTATTTTCCTCATAAAACCTCTCCTACGTGTCTATCTCTTCCCCAGAAACAGCTTGATAGTTTCTTTCATTTTAATTTTTATTTGTTAATATTTATTTATTTAATGTATTTGTTAGAGATGAGGTCTTGCTCTGTTGCCCAGGCTGGAGTGCAGAAGCGCAATCATAGCCAGGAACAGCTTTAAGATATTAGAAATATACTTATTGCAGTGCACAAAAATTATAGAGATATTGCAAATTTCCTTTGCATGTGTTCTCAAATATTACTATGGAACATGGTTTCCTTATAAAATATAGTACAGTAAAAATTTTAATTTACTACCTTCAGGAACATATTAAGAGTACAATCTTGATTTGGAGAAAAGAATAATAAAGGAAATTAAAGCCAAGACAGATTTAGATGCTGAGTTGTTGGTTAACCTCACTGGCTAGCTCAGAGCTCATTCCCACACTTGGTCCTCAGCACAAAAACAAATCACTGCCAATCATGTGATTTCATTTTCAGCATAAAAGCAAAGATTTCATTTTCAGTATAAAAGCATTTTCTGTTCTATCCAAAAAGATCAGACTCCTAACCAGATTTAGAAATGCAAATCTTTGTGCCTTCTGGTCAAAACAGCAAACTTTAAATGCTTGAAGGATCAGCTGTGTTTGTTTACACATCTGTCAGCCAAACAAGATTGTGAGTTCCCGGAGACCAGGGTCTGTGTCTTGTTTCCTGTACCCAGCACAAGGCCTGCCTCCAAGTGAGGCTGCAATTGAATGAATGAATGAATGAATGTTTACCTAGATGCTAGAGTAAGCACTCTTGGCTCTGCCAACTGCTTTCTTACTGCTCATATTGTGATATGTTTCTCTGGTGTTACTTCTAGAAAGCAAGCAGACAGGAAAACTGGCAGGCACCTTTGTGACCTCCTAGTGAGCAATAATATCATGTGTAGAAATCCACCACTAGTCTCCAAACTAGTCTTTTTCAATCACAATTTTAACCAGGAGAAAATTCTGAGTGCCGAGAACCGACACCAGACTCATTAGGAGATGCACTATTAAAGTTGCACTGTTCAATTCAACATGCATTTTGTTAATACCTGCTGTGTTCCAGGCAGTGTGCCAGCTGCTTAGGATACAAAAGTATATTATACATGAGAGAGAAAGAGAGGGAGAGGGAGAGAATGAGAGACAGAGACACAGAAACAGAGGCAGTGAGAGGAAATGGATAAACTGTCAGCAAAGAGCTAATACTTCACAGTTGATCGAAAAGTGGCCTCCCAGAGGTGAAAAGGCTGGTGCTAAGTGTTTCAAGATAAGACAGATTTATCAGGACAAAGAAATGTGAAAATGAAATTGATTATTGATCACTGATCATTGAATAGAGGCAAGGAATGGAAAGTCAGCATGAAGAGCAGGGATTTTGGCAGGTAGAGCAGCCTCATATTGCCAGAATATAGAGGATGAGGACGGAATGTGGGAATGAGGTTTAAAGGAAGTTGGGAGCCAGTTTGCGAGGCTCTCATAGACCACACTAAGACTTTACTGGGAAAGCTATGGTGAAACATTAATGGATTACAAGTAGAGCCCATTGCACCCATCTGAATTGCCATGAGACCACTGACTCTTCCTTTGACCTCTCTTTCCCTCACCCTTCACCTCTGGATGCTTCTTTTCCATGCTGGGTGTCCCCTACCATGCTTTGGAAAGCACTGTAAGCAAAATGATCTCCAGCTTAGACAATCAAGTCACCTCCTCCACAGACTTTGGAAATGATTATGTGGGACAAGACCACTTGCAGCACATTATGGTGTGGTCTAGATGCTTTAATAAATCCGAGGACATTCAGAGGGAGGATGCTGAAAGCGTTCACAGTTACATTCAGGATTTATGCCTAACAATTGACTTAATTCCACCAAGATCCAAAGTGGAGAAAAGAAAAGGAAATTCACTTGAAAACCGAAGACAATGAGCTCTTTCAGGGCACCGCTTTATTTCACCAGTTATCTTATTTTGGATAATCTCGTACTTTCTGGAGACTGTGAAATAAACGATGATTTGTGATTAAGTGTCCTCAGGTGATTGTTTTGGGTCCTAGGACGGGCAGGGGCAAGGAGTGGTGATGATGAAACAGGAAGGCCACGGGTAACAGTAGTTCCAGAGTTGAGAGCAAACTTCTTCACCCCAACGGTCTCTTGCTCTAGTTCTTACCTACTTACTTCCTTCTATGGGTGCTTCAAGGAGCACAACCTGAGGACTGTTGGTGGATCAAAAGGTCCGGCTGATTCATTGCAGACTTGTACTTTGAAGTTCACTTATGAGGTGTTATAAACTCAACTGTGTTTCCCCCTAAATTCATATGCTGAAGCCTTAACACCCAGTGTGACTGTATTTGAAGATAGGGCCTTTAAGGAGGTAATTAAGGTTACATGAAATCATAAGACTGGGGCCTTAATCCAGTAGGACTGGTGCCCTCATAAGAAGAGGAAGAGACACCAGATCTCTCTCTCTCTCTCTGTGCCTGTGTTTCTCTCCTCTCTCTCTCTCTTTGCACATACACAGAGGAAAGATCATGCAAGGACACAGGGAATAGGCATAATCTGCAAGCCAGAAAGAGAGGCCTCACCAGAAAACAACACTGCTGACACCTTGATCTTGGACTTCTAGCCTTCAGAACCGTGAGAAAATAAATTTCTGCTGTTCAAGCCACCTGGTTTGTGGTATTTTGTTATGGCACTCCCAGCAAGCTAAGATACATGAGATTTGAGGAAGTTTTAAATTCTTAATTAGCCAGGCATGGTGGTACATGCCTGTGGTCTCCACTACTCTGGAGGCTAGAGTCTGGGAAGTGGAGGCTGCAGTGAGTCATGATAGCACCACTGCATTCCAGCCTGGGTGACAGAGCAAGACCGTGTCTCAGTCAATCAATCAGTCCTTCTCACTCCAAATCCTTGCTTCTGCAGCCTTCCTTTCCCAGTGGAAACCACTAGAAAATATTACTAGTAATATACTAGAATATAAACAGATGGATATAGATAACCACTTTTTATGTGAATGAGGACATTCAACATATATTGTCCTGAATTTTGCTTGTTTTTAACTTATCATTATTTCATATAAACTCATTTCATAGTATATATACATGTAGAGGAGCATCATATTTTAAAAGTTGTATCTAATACAATTTATAAGGATGTAGCACAATTTACATAACTTGTGTTCTGTTGAAAGGACATTTAGATTTTTATTTTTTATTTAACTCATTAATGTATGGTTGTTTTTTTTTTAAGTCAGAGTCTCACTCTGTGAGACAGGCTAGAGTGCAGTGGCACAATCTTGGCTGGCTGCAATCTCTTCCTCCCAAGTTCAAGAGATTCTTCTACCTCAGCCTCTCAAGTAGCTGGGACTACAGGCATGAGACATCACACCAGACTAATTGTGTACTTTTAGTAGAGATGGGGTTTCACCCTGTTGGTCAGGCTGATCTTGAACTCCTGACCTCAAGTGATCCGCCTGCCTCAGCCTCCCAAAGTGCTGGCATTACAGGTGTGAGCCATCATGCACAGCTGAGGACATTTAGGTTTTTGCAATCTGTGTGCTTCAATACAAATTATTCCATAATAAAGCATATATGCAGTCATCTTTGGCACATACACAAGTATATGTATAAGTTCTTAAAAATGAGATGCTAGTTCAAAAAATATTTTCATTTTTAAATGTTTTACTTTGTAGATATTACCAAATTTAGACACTCTTCCAATTATCTTCTTTTTTTGAAACAGAGTCTCACTCTGTTGCCAGGCTGGAGTTTAGTGGTGCCATCTCGGCTTGGCTCACTGCAACTCCACCTCCCAAGTTCAAGCGATTCTCCTGCCTCAGCCTCCTGAGTAGCTGAAATTACAGGCATTGGCCACCATGCCCAGCTAATTTTTTTTTTTTGTACTTTACTGTAGAGATGGGGTTTCATCATGTTGGCCAGGATAGTCTCGATCACCTGACCTCGTGATCCGCCCTCCTCAGCCTCCCAAAGTGCTGGGATTACAGGCTTGAGCTACCACACCCGGCCCAATTTTCATAAAGATCAGAAAGCATTTGATTGGCTACATGGCTACACCTCTCCATGATGTCATTATCAAAGGTCTTTCCTAAACAACTCCATATGTCTAATGCTATGTAACACTACTCTTCCTGAAGTCCTTCTCATGTGACTTAGGGAATAATCCTGGAATGCTGGGTCACCAGCAAAGTCATCTGATATGCTGAGCAAATAGGCCTTCCCTCTGTTCCTACCCATGGCCCTGGGTCCTTTTCTTCTTCACTCTGCTGCCATGGATATTGTTTTGACTCAACTTTTCAGATTCTTCTTGGTTTCTACTAGGAATAAAAAAGAAAGGAAACAGAAATAGAAGACTGTATTTTATTGCCCCCCACTAGAGAATATGTTTACGTTTCTTTAATAAGCTTTGGAGAGAGATTATTTTCTTGAGGAAATGTTCAGTGTCTTCATTGACACTTAGAATACGGCTAGACTATGTCAGAGGATAACATCAGGTTGGCTCAAGTGAGTCGAAAGTATTTTAGCTCTTTATTTCCTTTATTCTCTCAGTAGAGTAGGGATATCATAAGAAATTTTGCACTTGTAAACTCTACCAAACACATTAAAGTGTGAGGGTTTTCCCAATATTAGCTGGATATTTTTTCCAACAGAAGTAGATCCGCTAGGTAAGTGAGAAATAAACCGTAATCAATTCTTACTATTGTCATATGATGTTTTAAACTATTAGAAATTTGGTATGGGAATCCAAAGTATAAAAGTGTCAAGAGGCTGGGCCTGGTGGCTTACGCCTGTAATCCCAGCACTTTGGGAGGCTGAGGTGGGCAGATCACTTGAGATCAAGAGTTTAAGACTAACTTGGCGAACATGGTGAAACCCCATCTCTACAAAGAATACAAAAATCAGCCGAATGTGGTGATGGGCACCTGTAATTCCAGCTACTTGGGAGAGTGAGGCAGGAGAATCACTTGAACCCAGGAGGCGAGGGTTGCAGATCACGACACTGCACTCCAGCCTGGGTGACAGAGTGAGACTGTCTAAAAATAATAATAATAAAAATAAAATAAAAGTGTTAGAATATTAGTTTTTTTTTTTAAATACCATACGTTCTAGGTCATTCAACAATCCACAAGGGCTGCCTGAGCTTTTAGTGTTGTAGCTGAACATTTCTCCTCTTGCTAAAATTATTTTTAATTTAATGTTCAATTATCATTTGAAATATCTTTTAGGGTTGTTTTTTTTTTTGGCCTTTGGCTCTCAGCTTAAGCATCACCTTGGGGAAGAATTTTGTTGATGACCATGACTAAGTCAAATCTCTGACTTTAAGATGAAAGAACACCACCATGTCCCTCCTTTTAGCACTTATTACAGTAGACATTTACATTTATTTTCATTGTTGATTAATAGTTGATGCCTACCTGCTATAAGCTTCAGGAGGCTACAGATCAAGTTTGCTTTTCTTCAACAACACATTCCCACAGTGCCAGGCATCTAACAGGTGTTCAGTAACAATTAGTGAATCAATATGTTGCTTTAGGTCCATCAAGTGAATACAGAATCACAAAGATAATTTGGGACCCAGTGTAAAGCTCACAGGTGAGTTTAGATTATTTAATTAAAGCAAAGTCATGTCACCGGATAAATCAATCCAGAGCTAAAGGCTTAATACCCAGATCTGATGTGCATATTTAAATGAATCCACGGATTATCTGAAAAAGAACACCCAACTGAAGCGCCCTTGGGATGATTACCTGAGCTCAGGAGTTTGAGACCACCTGCACCAGTGATTCCAGAAGTGTGGACCTTAGATCAATAATATCAACATCACCTGGGAGCTTATTGGAAATGCACTATATCAGGCCTCAAACAGACCTACTGAGTCAGAAATTTTGATGGTAAGACCCACCATTCTCTTTTAACAAGTTCTCCAGGTTGTTTTGGTGCATACTAACATTTGAGAACCACTGACTTACACAAATCTTACCACTGCCAAATAATGGAAAAGGTAAACCAATGAACAAGTGGAATCTAAGTTTCTTAGTGGAAATTGGAATAAGAATGAAGGAAACAACTGGTAACCATTGTCCACACAAGATTTCCTAGCTGTGTTCAACAGTTTCCAGCTAAAAGTGCCTTTCCAAGAATAACCCTACCACACTTCCTTTCTGGCCGTCATTTCACCATTTTCGTAGAATTTCATTAAAGTCTTGCCTATCTGCATATAAAACCCTTAAAGCACCAAAGATGGTCTGAAAATGATTCCATCATTCAATGAATTTTAGTAAGCAATAATACTGAGGCAACTATGGCATGAAATAATGATTACAATAAACAATATTTGTTGGAAGAAAATAGCATTATAACTGAGAGTATAGGCTAGACTTAGACTGCCTAGTTTTGAATTTTGACTCAGCTACTTCCTAGGTGTGACTTTGGTGAAGTTACTTTACCTTTTTGTAACTTGGTTTCCTCATGTAAACATGGAGTTCAGTAATCGTACACTCAGTCTTTACCTCATGGGGTTGTTGTAAAGGTTAAATAAAATAATTTATATGGCCTTAGTGCATAATTGATGCTTAACAATATTACTCATATCATAAGCAGAATGGGCATATATATACATATATATATAATTGGCTATTTGTATCTGCAGATTCTGCATCTGCAGAATCTGTCATTCATGGGGTAAAAATATTCAGAAAAAAATAACAAAATATAACAATGCTACAGCAAAAGAAAATACAAATTAAAAAACAATTCAGTATAGCAACTATTTACAAAGAGTTTACATTGTATTAAGTGTATAAGTAATCTAGAGATTATTTAGCATATACAGGAGGATGTGTATAAGTTATATGCAAATACTACACCATTTAAAAATTTTTCACATATTATTTTATTCCTAACCACTAGCCCACCAGGAAGTATACTATTTTATATAAGGGACTTGAGCATCCACAAATTTGGGTATTCACAGGGGATCCTGGGACCAGTGCCCTACAGATACCAAACGTTGATTGAACTGACACACAAGTGTTCACACGCACACACACATGCGAACACACACGCATACACGCACCCATCATGTTGAAGCAGCCATAATGTACAACTGGAGTTATGTTGTGTCTGTCCTTAAAGAGCTAACCTCCTAACTGGGAGAAGCAGAGAAAGGTCCAGAAATTTCTATCTTCCCTTCTATAGCACACCCATCACCAGTAAAGAATAAAAATTACTGGCAGGCTGGAAGAGTTCTCTTGTTTTGTTTCTGTTTTTGTTTTTTCTTTTTTTTAGAGATGAGGTCTCACTATGTTGCCTAGGTTATTCTCCAACTCCTGGCCTCAAGCAATCTTCCTACCTCAGCCTCCAGAGTAGCTGGGATTATAGGCATGAACCACCACACCCAGCTATGAACTATGAAGAGGTTCTCTTGATTGGGAGTAGGGAAAATCTTATCAGAAGGGTGTGGAGAGAGAACTCCACGGCTGGGTGGGGAGCTACCTGCATCTCGCTGGATCACCAGCAACAAGAGACAAGTGGGAGCTGAGACCATCCTCGTGGAGAAAGTCTGCCTGCCATCTGAGGGACAACCCTAAAAAGTGGAAGAGTGTTCAGATGATGAGCAGCCAAAAAATAAGTGTGTACTTTGAAAAGCATGCACAGTACCCCCTTGGCAATGGAGGAAAATCAATTTCCCTAGCAGTACCTTGGCTGGCAAAACCATATTTGACAAGATAAAGCTATTACAGCAAATAAGTTAAGGAAAAAAATGGCATTACATTTAAAATGACATTAAATATATATTTTTAACTGTACAAAGGAGTTCTAGAGGACCTCAAGTTTTCAAACATGTTGGATTCATGAAAACACTATGAAGCAGCTATTCTAGTAGGTGACACTTCTGCTGTTTAGAAAATGTGTTTGTGTTGGCAGCTGCTGAGTAGAGTTTACCACAGATTTTATAGAGGAACCCTACACCTCTGTTAAAGGGGGAAATTTAGAGTCATTTGCATTGTCCCCTACTTCCTTTTCAAATGTGGGCAAGATGCTGGGTTAATCACTGACCTTTCCACACACAGTCACAATTCTTCTTAGGGCCTGGTCTACAAATACATAAGCAAGTGGTGCATAAACATCTCCTTCCGCCCCACCCCCTGGACCTGTCCATGTGCTCTATGAGGAAGACTGCATAATGGCAGTCCTGATCTTTAGTTTAACTGATTATATAGAAAGAGCATCAGAGACCTCCTTGGAATACAGATGGAAAGTCAGGTTATCTCAGAATAGCACTTGGCCCAGGAATAAATGATGTCTCCTTGTCCACATATGTTAATATACACAGATTGATACGTCAAAGCTCAGTTGTTAGTTCTAAGGGTGATTGAGGAATTTTGCTTTCTCTTATGCTTTTCTATTTTGTTCATTTTAATAATAAACATAATTTTTATAATTAGAAAACAAAACTATTTTAATCTTGGGAAATTATATAACTATGTCATACACTGATATTACTGAAATGCAATAAAAATGCAGAGTCATATTATCATGTTGCACCCAAAAAAACAGTGACAAACATTTTCATGAAACATATTTGATGAGTCTATAGAGAACCACGTGCTGTCTTTTTTTTCTGGGGTAAATAATTAGTTACATTCTTTCTGGAGCAATGTATATCCTGTCTTATTTCTTGGGGGAAATAATTGGTTACATTTTTTTCTGGAGCAATGTATATCAAGAACATTAAAAGGCAAATTCTAGATGGACCAGAAATTTCACTTTTAGGAGTCTATACTAAGAAAATAATTAGGCCAGATGCAGTGACTCACCTCTGTAATCCCAGCCCTTCTGGAGGTCAAGGAAGGAGGATCACTTGAGATCTGGACTTCAAAACCACCCTGGGCAACAGAGCAAGACCCTGACACTATAAAAAATACAAAAAAATTAGCTGGGCATATTTGTATGTGTCTGCAGTCCCAGTTACTCAGAGAGCTGAGATGGGAGAATTGCTTGAGCCCAGGAGTCTGATGCTGCAGTGTGCTGTCTTCTTATCACTGCATCCAGCCTGGGCTAACAGAGAGAGACCCTGTCTCTAAAAAAAGAAAAAAAGAAAAGAAAAGAATTCAATATACAAAGATATATAGTTAAATAAGCTCATCATAGATTTGTTTATAACATCTTAAAGATGCAAATAATTATGGCAGATAAATAAATGAAGGTACATCATATAATTTAAAAATATACAGCCAAAGTATGTAATGATATAAATGTACATTTTTTAAAAATCTGAAAATATGTTCACAATATTGTTATGTAATAAAAGTAATTACAAAAGTTTTGTAGGTGTGTTTTTTTGTTTTTTTATTTTGAGATAGGTTCTTGTTTTGACACCTGGGCTGGAGTGTACAGGTGCAATCACACCTCGCTGCCGCCTTGAACTCCTGGGCTCAATTGATCCTCCCGCCTCAGCCCTCATAATTAGAACTACAGATATATGAGACCACACCCAAGTAATTTATTTGTATTTTTATTTTTTGTAGAGACAATGTTTTACTATGTTGTCCAGGCTAAGTTATAAAAGTTTGGTGTAGCATGAACTCATTTCTGTTTGAGAAGAAAAACACTACATACACATAGGTTTAGAATCCTTTCTTTGTGCTTATCCATATTTTCTAACTTTTCTACAGTAAATATGATTTACTTGTACAATTAAAAATAAAACATCAGGAAGAATATTAATTGGAGATATTTAAATTTGTAAAATAGTTTATGTGCTCCCCTTACACAACACACACACGCGTGCGCACACACACACACACAGACACACACACACACTTTTATATACAAGTGATTATTTGTTCCTGGTTCTGAGAAAGCCTGTATACCATCTGGCACCAGCTTCAAGGGGT
The DNA here is from genome assembly GCA_963574635.1 of Cheracebus regulus. Lineage (NCBI taxonomy): Eukaryota > Metazoa > Chordata > Mammalia > Primates > Pitheciidae > Cheracebus > Cheracebus regulus. Next base: position 1,309 of record CAUYQU010082510.1, on the reverse strand, counting down.
TTCATTGCAGACTTAAGCATAGCTACATAGGGTTGGCTTAGTAAAATGTAGTCTTCTCTTTTCTTTTTTTTTTCTTTTTGAGACGGGGTTTCGCTCTTGTTGCCCAGGCTGGAGTGCCATAGCACAACCTCACTCAGGGCAAGATGCTGGGGTAATCACTGACCTTTCTACGCACAGTCATGATTCTTCTCAGGACTTGGTCTACACATACATAAGCAAGTGGTGCATAAACATCCCCCTCCACTTGTAATCCCAGCTACTCGGGAGGCTGAGGCAGGAGAGTTACTTGAAACTCTGCTTCCTGGGTTCAAGTAATTCTCCTGCTCAGCCTCGCGAGTAGCTGGGATTAAAGGCATGCACCATCACACTCGGCTAATTTTGTATTTTTAGTAGAGACGGAGTTTCTCTATGTTGGTCAGGTGGGTCTGGAACTCCCAACCTCAGGTAATCCACCCACCTCGACCTCCCAAAGTGCTAGGATTACAGGCGTGAGCCACCACGCCCGTCCTAGTCTTTTCATTTTTATTTTTCTGTTTTTATTCAAGTATGATTATTTTTCTCTTTTTACTCAAGTATGATTAAAATGTAATCTTTATTACAGCACTGTTTCATTTAACCACCAGTCAGCTATCTTTATCTAGAATTCTGTGATCTTCTACTGGCACATCTAAAAAGATTTTCTCATTTCTTTCAAAAGGCTTCTTAATTGAAATTTCTTATTAAAATCTGAGGGCCACAATTTGTGGAGAAGGATAAAGTCAGTAGGCATTTATTTTTGTTTTCATTATATGCCTTCCTGTTCATATCCTTTAGGTGAATGATGGTTGGCTCTGTGTAAGAGAAGAAAGAGGAAATTATGTTTTAAAAAGTTTCATTCAGGAACAGAATGTCAAGCTTCCAATCTGATTGACTGAGTCATGCCCACTAAAAGCAAACTGTAATTTTCATGGGAATAGAAATCAGTGTGATTTAACACGTTTCCTTTTTATGGAAGATTACATTTCACAGCCTTTAAGGGGATTGGAAGTGACAAAAAGAGCAATATTCTCACCAGTACAATTTTATGATGAAAATGGCGATTTAGGCCTGTATTTTATAGAAGTAAACGACAACGATGAGGACAAAAATTCTGCAAAAGAAAACTCATCGGTAAATGCCTAAAGAGAGGTTGTTGAGAGCCTCAGAAACAAATAAAAACTCTTTTTTTTTTTTTTTTTTTTTTTTTTAAGAAGTAATAGCGCTATTTCAGTCAGGAGGGAATCAGGAGTTATGATCTCAGCTCAAGGCAACCACGGCCCCCCACGTTAAC
>CAUYQU010082507.1:0-10672 GCA_963574635.1 Cheracebus regulus | reverse complement strand
AGTATCACATTATACCTATTTTAAAAGTGACCACATAATTGGAAGTAAATCACTCCCCAGCAATTGCATAGCATTTCACAGGTTTAAATAAAATAATGGTTGGCTGCTTATTTGTTATTTTCATCCCCTATTCCTTCCTGTCTCCATTGTTAAGCACAATTATTGGCATAAAAGAGGTTTTTAGTACCCATTTTTAGACTGTATTCTAGCCCTGTCAATAAAACAAGAATCCCACTCTCTCTTCTTCTTTCTCTTCCTCTTTCTTTCTCTGTTTCATTCTTTTTTTTTCTTTCTTTTGCTGTTTCTTTCTTTCTTTCTCCTTTTCTCTCTTTAAAAAAGAAAATCACACAAAGGAAGAAGAGAAAGGAATCAAATGTCACTGCAACAGAATGTCATCAAACTACAATGACGAAAAAAGAAAAATAAAGAAATAATTTATAAAACAGCTTGAAAACAATCAATAGTATGACAGGAATGAAGCCTCACATATCAATATTAACCCTGAAAGTAAATGGATTAAATCCCCCACTTAAAAAATGCGGATTGGCAGAATTGATTAAAAATATTATCCAACTATATGCTGCCTATAAAACACTCACCTGTAAAGACACGTACATTGAATGCAAAGGGGTGAAAAAAGATATTCCATGCAAACAGAAACCAAAAACAAGCAGACGTAGATATATTTAGATCAGCTAAAATAGACATTAAATCCAAAAATGTAATAAAAGACAAAGAAGGTCATTACATAATGATAAAGGGATCATTTGGGAGCAAGAAGATATAACAATTGTCAGCAAGAGAATGTAACAATTCTAAATATATATGCACCAAACTGTGGAGCACCCAAAACAAATGCTACTAGACCTAAAGAAAGAATTTGATAGTAGGGGACTTTAATAGTAGGGGACTTTAACACCCTACTCACAGCACTAGACAGATCATCAAGAAAGAAAATTAACAAAAACATTGAACTTACTTTAGACCAAAGGACATTCACAGACTTACAGAACATTCTATCCAATGACTTTAAAATATACATCCTTTTCATCAGCACATGGAACATTTCCAAGACAGACAACATGTTAGGCCACAAAATGAGTCCTAAAATTTTACAACAATCAAAATTATATCAATTTGAAACAATTAAATTATCTCAGATCATAGTAGAATAAAGCTAGAAACCAATGTCAAGAGGATCATTAGAAGCTACATAAATATATGAAAATTGAACAGCATGTTCCTGATCAATCACTGGGTTGATAACAAAAATTAAGACAGAAATTATTTTTTTGAAATGAATGAAAACAAAAACATAACATACCAAAACCTGTGAGATAAAGCAAAAACAGTGCTAAGAGGGAAGTTTATAGCATTAAATATCTACATCAAAAAGGGAAAAGAATCACAAATTAACATCCTAACATTACAACTTTGGTTACTATAAACAGAAAAGAATAAACCAAACCTAAAGTTAGCAGAAGAAAAGAAATAACAAAAATTAGGGCAGAACTAAAGGAAATAGGGATCAGAAAATACAAATGATCAAATAAAAAGTTGGTTCTTTCAAAAGAAAATTGATAAATCACTAGCTAGACTAACCAGAAAAGATCCAAATAAACATAATCACAAATGAAAAGAGACCTTACAACTGATACCACAGAAATGCAAAAGGTCCTCAGAGACTATCATGAAAAACTGCACATGCACAAAGCTAGAGAAAACTGATAAATTCCTGGAATTGCTCAACCTATCAGGATTGAAATAGAAAAAAGTACAACTCCTGAACAACCAATAATGAGTAGCAAGATTGAATTAGTAAAAAGAAACAAACAAAAAACCCCAAAACCAGAAAACAAAACAACCTCCACCCCCACCCCATCAAACTTCAAATAACAACAGCAAAAAGCTCAGGACCAGATGGATTCACAGCTGAATTCTACCAAACATACAAAGAAGAAGTAATGCTAATTCTCCTGAAACTATTCCAAAATTCAAGGAGAAGGGAATTCTCCCTAACTCATTCTACAAGGCAAGTGTCACCCTGATACCAAAATCAGACAACGACACACAAACTACAGACCAATATACTTCAACAGATGCAAAAATCCTCCACAAAATACTAGAAAATCCAATAGTACATAAAAAAGATGATGCATTGTGATCAGATGGGACTCATACCAGAGATGCAAGGATAGTTCAATACACACAATGCAATAAATGTGATACATTACATAAACAGAATTAAGGACAAAATGATATGATTATCTCAACAGATGCAGAAAAAGCCTTTGATAAAATTCAGCATGGCTTCCTTTAACAATCTTAAACAAACCAGTTTTAAAAGCAACACACCTCAACGTACTAAGCCCATATACAACAAACTCACAGCCAACATCATACTTACTGGGGAAAAGTTAAAAGCAGTTCCCGTAAAAACTGGATCATGACAGACGGGATCATCACCACTGTTATTCGACATAGCACTGGAAATCCTTGCTAGCATAATCAGGCAAGAGAAGTGTCCCTACTGGCCAAAACAATCTACAGATTCAATGCAATCCTTATCCAATTACCTATGTCCTTTTATTCAGAATTAGAAAAGAAGTCCTAAAATTCATATGGAACCAAAAAACGATCCTGATATGGAACCAAAATAGCCAAAGAAGTTCTAAACAAAAAGAACAATGCCAGAGGCTTCACATTATCCAACTTCAAATGACACCATGAGGCTACAGTAATCAAAACAACGTGGTACTAGTATAAAAACAGACATAGATTGATGGAACAGAATAAAGAGCCATGAAACAAAGTCACATCCAACCAACCATCCAAACAGCCAATCTTTGACAAAGTCAACAAAAATGTACACTGGGGAAATGACACCCTCCCTTTTCAATAATGGTGCTGGGAAAATTGAAGAATATGGAGAAGAATAAAACTGGAACTAGACCTCTCACCATATATAAAAATTAACTCAAGATGGATTAAAGATCTAAACATAAGACCTGAAACTATAAAAATTCTGGAAGAAAGAAAACCTAGGACAAACTCTTCTAGACATTGGCAAAGAATTTTATTCTGGACATTGGCAAAGAATTTATGACAAAATTCTCAAAACCAAACACAACAAAAACAGAGGTAGACTTGATTAAACTAAAAATTTCTGCACAGCAAAAGAAACAGAGTAACCAGACAACCTACAGAACAGAAGAAAATATTTGCGAACTATGCATATAACGAAGGGCTGATATCCAGAATTTACAAAGAACTCAAACAACTCAACAAGAGGAAAACAAGTGACCCCATTAAAAAGTGGGCAAAGGACATAACAGATAGATATTTTCCAAAACAACATATGCCAGTGGCCAATAAACATATGAAAAGATCCTAAACATCATTAATCATCAGAGAAATACAAATGAAAACCACAATGAGATACCATCTTACATGAGTCAGAATGGCTACTATTAAAATACCTAAAAGCAACAGATGTTGGTGAGGCTGCAGAGAGAAGGGAACACTTATACACTGCTGGTGGAAACATAAATTAGTACCTTTATGGAAAACAGTTTGGAGAGTTCTCAAAGAACTAAAAATAGAACTACCATTAGCTGCAGCAATCCCACTACTAGGTATATAGCCAAAAGGAGATAAATCATCATATTAAAAAGATATCTGCAATCTACGTTTATTGCAGCACTATTCACAATAGTCAAGATATGAAAGCAACCTAAGTGTTCATTAACAGATGAATGTACAAGTAATGTGGTACACATACAAAATGGGCTACAATTCAGGTGTAAAAAAGAATAAGATTCTGTCATTTGCAGCAACATGGATGGAACCAGAAGGCATCACCTTATGTAAAATAAGCCAGGTGCAGAAAGACAAATTTGGCAGGTTCTCACTTACTTGTGGCAGCTAAAAATTAAAACAATTGAACTCATGGAGGTAGAGAGTAGAATGGTGTTTGCCAGAGGCTGAGAATGATATGCACCCCCCAGCCCATAATCCACTGATGGTTACCAGTGGGTGGGAGAGTGGGGATAATTGATGTGTACAAAAAAATAGAAACAATAACATATAGTATTTGCTAGCACAGCAGGGTGACTATAATCAAAAATAATGTAATTGTACATTTAAAAATAATTTAAAGAGTATAATTGAAGTGTTTATAACACTAGGAAGAAATGCTTGAGATAATGAATCCCCATTTATCCCTATGTGATTATTACACATCATATAACTGTATCAAAATATTTCATATATCTTATAGACATATAACACCTACTATGTTTACCCACAAAAACTAAAAATTAAAATATGGTACACATATACCACAAAATACTTAGCCATAAAAAAAGAGAAATCATGTGTTTTGCAGCAACATGGATGAAACTGGAAGCCATTTTCCTTAGTGAAATAACTCAGGAAGAGATGTTCAATACTGTTTGATCTCATAAGTAGGTGCTAAACAATGGGTACTTACTGACTTATAGAGTGAAATAACAGTCACTGATTCCACAAAACGTTGGAGGGTGGAAGGAGAGTGAAAGGTGAAAAATGATTGGGCAGAAATTTCACATTTGGGTGATGGGTATGCTAAAAGCCCAGACATTACCACTATGCAATGTATGCATGGAAGAAACTGGCACTTGTGGCTGAGTGCAGTGGCTCATGCCTGTAATAGCAGCATTTTGGGAGGCCAATGTGGGTGGATCACCCGAGGTCAGGAGTTCAAGACCAGCCTGACCAATATGATGAAACTTTGTCTCTACTTAAAATAGAAAAATTAGCCAGGTTTGGTGGTGTGAGCCTGTAGTCCCAGGTTGAGACAGGAGAATCCCAGACAGAGGAAAAAAAAAAAGAAATTGGTATTTGTGTCCCCTAAATAAATACAAAAAAGTAATTTTTTAAAAATGGCCTGTATTAAAACATTTGTATGAAATGAAAAAGCTGATTTGCAATGTTAACTTTTAAGATCCTGGTTACATTTGAGGAGGAAGAAAACAGGTTGGAGGCACTGCAGTGCACGAGGGGGCTGGCAAATAGCAAAGGGAACAGGATCGCCACCCTGCTAGGCGGATTTAGCCACAGCCCTAACAAACCACTTAGTTTCCTTCCATTTGCAACCCTGTATCATCCCACATACACCTGAACACATACATAAAACAGCTGTCCCTGTTTTAGACCATACTGAACACCTGCCAGTAAACTTGGGTCAAAAGTATGCACTAACGTGTAGATAACCTTCCCTTGCAAAAGGTCAAACCAAATAGCCACTTTTAATGGCTTGGATTAAGGTCAGTGTCACGTACAGATGGCCTTAATACATTGATAGAGACCAAGGCATGCATTTCGCTGGACATGATGCCCAAGGTTGGTGATTATACACCATAGCCAAGGGAGATTCTATTTTCATAAATGCAATGTTAGCTTAGTATCTAAAAGTCAGTTAATACACAATATTACTTGAATATATGACAAAAAGAACATTTCAATAGACACAGGAAAACACTGGACAAAAATCCAACACACATTTTGATAAAAACTCCAGAACATTACTAATAGAAAAAAAAGTGAGTTCTGCTAAAAGTCATCTACAAAAATCTACAACTAGCATTATACTTAATGGTGAAAGACTGAGTACTTTACTGGTAAGTCTAGGAACAGAACCATAATTTCCACCTTTAATACTCTATCCAACATTGTACTCCAGGTACTAGCTAGGGAAATTGTACTAGAAAGTAAAATAAAATTGTCTAGATTGAAAAAAAAAAGTAGAACGGTGTTTCATTGCACACAAAGTAATCTTCTACATAAAATTTTTTTAGGAGTTTACTAAAAACTCACTAGACCTAATAAATTCATCCATGTCACAAGATACAAGACTAACAAGTAAACTAAATTGTATTTTTATATGCTAGCGAACAACAATCTGAAAATTCAATTAAGGAAACAATTCAATTTATAATAGATCAGAAAGAAGGAAATATTCATGAATTTTTAAAATTATGTTTTAAGTTCTGGGGTACATGTGGAGAGCATGCAGGCTGGTTACATAGGTATACACGTGCCATGGTGGTTTGCTGCATCTGTCACCCCATCATCTACATTAGGAATTTCTCCTAATGCTATCCCTCCCCATCACCCCCCAACCTGCTATCCCTCCCCTAGCCCACCATCCCAAAACAGGCTCCAGCGTGTGATGTTCCCTCCCTCTGTCCATGTGCTTTCGCTGTTCAACACCCACTTATGAGTGAGAACATGCAGTGTTTGGTTTTCTGTCCATGTGTCAGTTTGCTAAGAATGATGGTTTCCAGCTTCATCCATGTCCCTGCAAAGGACATGAACTGATCTATTTTCATGACTGCATAGTATTCATTTTCCTTATCCAGTCTATCATTGATGGGCATTTGGGTTGGTTCCAAGTCTTTGCTATTGTGAACAGTGCCACAATAAACATATGTGTGCATGTGTCTTTAAAACGGAATGATTTATAATCCCTTGGGTATATACCCAGTAATGGGATTGCTGGGTCAAATGGCATTTCTAGTTCTAGATCCTTGAAGGAATCAGTTACCACACTGTCTTCCACAATGTTTGAACTAATTTACATTCCCACCAACAGTGTAAAAGTGTTCCTATTTCTCCACATCCTCTCCAGCATCTGTTGTCTCCAGATATTTTAATGATTGCTATTCTAACTGGCATGAGATGGTATCTCAATAAGGTTTTGATTCGCATTTCTCTAATGACCAGAAATGATGAGCTTCTTTTCATGTCTGTTGGCTGCAGAAATGTCTTCTTTTGAGAAGTATCTCTTCATATCCTTCATCCACTTTTCGATGGGGTTGTTTTTTCTTGTAAATTTGTTTAAGTTCTTTGTAGATTCTGGATATTAGCCCTTTGTCAGATGGGTAGATTACAGAATTTTCCCCCATTCCGTTGGCTTACAGTTCACTCTAATGATAGTGTCTTTTGCTGTGCAGAAATTCTTCAGTTTAATTAGATCCTATTTGTCTATTTTGGCTTTTGTTGCCCTTGCCTTTGGTGTTTTAGTCATGAAGTCCTTGCCCATGCTTATGTCCTGAATGGTATTGCCTAGGTTTTCTTCTAGGTTTTTATGGTGTTAAGTCTTATGTTTAAATCTTTAATCCAATCGGGAGTTAATTTTTGTATATGGTGTAAGGAAGGGATCCACTTTCAGCTTTCTGTATATGGCCAGCCAGTTTTCCCAACACCATTTATTAAATAGGGAATCCTTTCCCCATTGCTTGTTTTTGTCAGATTTGTCAAAGATCAGATGGTTGTAGATGTGTGGTGTTATTTCAGAGGCCTCTGTTTTGTTTCACTGGTCTATATCTCTGTTTTGGTACCAGTATCATGCTGTTTTGATTACTGTAACCTTGTAGTATAGTTTGAAGTCAGGTAGCATGATGCTTCCAGCTATTTTTTATTTTTTATTTTTTTGGCTTGGGATTGTCTTGGCTATGCTGGCTCTTTTTTGGTTCCATATAAAGTCTAGAATGGTTTTTTCCAATTCTGTGAAGAAAGTCAATGGTAGCTTGATGGGGATAGCACTGAATGTATATAAATTACTTTGGGCAGTATGGTCATTTTCACAATATTGATTCTTCCTAACCATGAGCATGGAATGTTTTTCCATCTGTTTGTGTCCTCTCTTATTTCCTTGAGCAGTGGTTTGTAATTATTCTTGAAGAGGTTCTTCACATCCCTTGTTAGTTGTATTCCTAGGCAGTTTATTCTCTTTGTAGCAATTGTGAATGGGAGTTCACTCATTATTTGACTCTCTGTCTATTACTGGTGTATAGGAATGCTCGTTATTTTTGCACATTGATTTTGTATCCTGAGAGTTTGCTGAAGTTGCTTATCAGCTTAAGGAGATTTGGGGCTGAGACTATGGGGTTTTCTAAATATACAATCATGTGGTCTGCAAATAGAGACAATTTGACTTCCTCTTTTCCTAATTGAATACCTGTATTTCTTTTCCTTGCCTGATTGCCCTGGCCAGAACTTCCAATACTATGTTGAATAGGAGTGGTGAGAAAGGGCATCCTTGTCTTGTGCCAGTTTTCAAAGGGAATGCTTCCATGTTTGACCATTCAGTATGATATTGGCTGTGGGTTTGCCATACATAGCTCTTATTATATTAATATACATTCCATTGATACCTAGTTTAGTGAGTTTTTAGCATAAAGCACTGTTGAATTTTGTTGAAGGCCTTCTCTGCATCTATTGAGATAATCATGTGGTTTTTGTCTTTGGTTCCGTTTATGTGATGGATTATGTTTATAGATTTACATATGTTGAACCAGCCTTGGATCCCAGGGATGAAGCTGACTTGATCTCGATGGATAAACTTTTTGACATGCCATTGGATTTGGTTTGCCAGTATTTTATTGAGGATTTTCATATCAACGTTCATCTGTGGCTATTGGCCTGAAATTTTTTTTAGTTGTGTCTCTGCCAGGTTTTGGCATCAGGATGATGTTGGTCTCATAAAATCAGTTAGGGAAGAATCCCTCTTTTTGTATTGTTTGGAATAGCTTCAGAAGGAATGGTACCAGCTCATCTTTGTACTTCTGGTTAAATCTGGCTGTGAACCCATCTGGTCCTGGACTCTTTTTTGGTTGGTAGGCTATTAATTGCTCTCTCAGTTTCAGACCTCGTTATTGGTCTATTCAGGGATTCAACTTCTTCCTGGTTTAGTCTTGGGAGGGTGTAAATGTCCAGGTATTTATCCATTTCTTCTAGATTTACTGGTTTACTTGCATAGAGGCGTCTGTAGTATTCTCTGATGGTAGTTTGTATTTCTATGGGATCAGTGGTGATATTCCTTTTATTATTTCATTTTTTTGCATCTATTTGATTATTCTCTTTTCTTCTTTATTAGTCTGTCTAGTGGTCTATCTATTTTGCTGATCTTTTGGATTTTTTAAAAATTAAATTTAAGTTTCAGGATACATGTGTAGGACATGCAGTTTTGTTACACAGGTAAATGTGTCCAATGGTGGTTTGCCACACCTCTCAACCCATCACCTAGGTATTAAGTAAGTCCCTTTAGTGCTCCTGAAGGAAGCACTAAATATGGAAAGGAAAAACTATTACTAGCCACTGCAAAAACACACTGAAGTCTCTAGACAAATGACACTATGAAGCAACTTTATCAATAAGTCTGCAAAATAAACAGCTGATATCATTTGACAGGATCAAATTCACACATAACAATATTAACCTTAAGTGTAAATGGGCTAAATGCCCCAATTAAAAGACATACAAAGGCAAGCTGGATAGAGGCAATCAAGATCCATCGATGTGCTGTATTCAAGAGATCCATCTCACCTGCAAAGACACATATAGGGTTAAAATAAAGGAATGGAGGAAAATTTACCAAGCAAATGGAAAGCAGAAAAAAGCAGGGTTTGCAATCCTAGTTTCTGACAAAACAGACCATAAACCAACAAAGATCAAAGAAGACAAAGAAAGACATTACATAATGGTAAAGAAATCAACTCAGCAAGATTAACTATCCTAAATATATATGCACCCAATACAGGAGCACCCAGATGTATAAAACAAGTTCTTAGAGACTTACAAAGAGATGTGGACTACCACACAATAATAGTTGGAGATTTTAATACCCCATTGTCAATATTAGACAGATCAAGACAGAAAATTAACAAGAATATTCAGGAGTGGAACTCAGCTTTGGATCAAGTTGACCTGATAGATACCTACAGAACTTTCCACTCCAAAACAATAGAATATACATTCTTCTCAGTGGCACATGGTCAATTTCTGAGACCCCTCTTCTGTTTCATTGGTCTATATGTCTGTTTTAGGATCAGTAACATGCTGTTTTGGTTACATTAACCTGTATAGTTTAAAATCTGGTAGCATGATGACTCAGCTTTGTTCTTTTTGCTTAGGATCATCTTGGTTATACAGGCTCTTTTTTGGTTCCCTGTTAATTTTAAAGTAGTTTTTTCTAATTCTGTGAAGAATGTTAATGGTAGTTTAATGACAATAGCATTGAATCTATAAATTACTTTGGGCAGAATGGCCTTTTTTATGATACTGATTCTTTCTGTCCCTGAGCATGGAATTTTTTTCCATTTGCTTATGCCCTCTCTGATTTCTTTTAGCAGTGGTTTGTAGTTCTCCTTGAAGAGGCCCTTCACTTCCCTTGTTAGCTGTATTCCTAAGTATTTTATTCTCTTTGTAGCAATTGTGAATAGGAATTCATGTAAGATATAGCTCTCTGCTTGTCTATTGTTGGTGTATATGAATGCTTGTAATTTTTGCACATCGATTTTGTATCCTGAGACTTTGCTGAAGTTGCTTATCAGCTTAAAAAGCTTTTGGGCTGACATGATGGGGTTTTCTAGATATAGGATCATGTTATTAGCAAAGAGACGGCTTAACTTCCTCTCTTTTTATTCAAATACCCTTTATTTCCTTATCTTGCCTGATTGCCCTGGTCAGAACTTCAATACTATGTTGAATAGAAGTGGTGAGAGAGGGCATCCTTGTCTTGTACTGGTTTTCAAGGGGAATGCTTCCAGCTTTTGCCCATTGAGTAAACTATTGGCTGTCATCTATGGCTTTTGTTATTTTGAGATATTTTCCTTCAATACCTAATTTA